>JAECUM010016997.1:0-92915 GCA_016617855.1 Megalonaias nervosa | reverse complement strand
ACTTTTGCTGCTTCTGCGAGTTTACTAATCGCTGCTTTAGCTCTCCAGAATCCTCTCGGGGAATAATAAACAGATTCCATTATGATAGTTATATAATTAATTACCAGCCCCTAACAATAGTTTACCTTTCATAGCAGTTTTTACTAGAAAACTAGCTAATTTTTCTCTGAGAGATTTATTAGGTATAGAATTTAACGCGTGAATCAATTTTACATCCGCGAGATGTCGGTGTTGCAAATCCTTACTTTTATAAGCAACATCATGAACATGACACGCTTGATCGATCTTATTTACTGGATACTCTCCGGGTCTTGGTTGATCTTGATCATCAAGTCTGATATCAAGACGAGTTCCAGGACCACAATAATTATATCCGGGTAAATGTTTCTCACCGGGATATTTAGCCCATGGAGTTCCTGGTAATTTTCCTAACGAAGCAGCGATATCACCCCCACCCGTCTTTGTTCCTGACTTAGTCATGGAGACAAATTTATATTTCTTGGTACCACATTTCACACACTTGCCTGTAAGTGCACGTCTTTTATTTTTTGTTGTTACTGCCGTTAATTCAGTAGTATCGGTAGGTGCTCTGCATCGAACACAATATAGACTCATATTATTAATTATATGGATATAATTGACTTTTCAGCGACACGAAAACAAGAGCCAGTAAAGCACCATCCAGCGCTTCCGAATTCCATCAGAATGATTATAATAGGTCCGTCCGGAAGTGGAAAAACGCAATTATTACTTAATCTAATAATGAGATGGCTGAAGTGGGATAAATTATATTTGATAGCGCCATCTGTAGATGATCAGAGGTGTTATGAAGTACTTAAAGATTTTAATGAAAACGCAAAATCGTTACATGAAGACAATGTCATAGACTTTATTACTGATATTGATGAAGCACCATCTGTAGATGATCTGGATGGATTCATTAATAATTTAGTAGTGTATGATGATGCTATGCTGGACAAACAATCAAATCCAGCTAGAATATTTTCACGAGGTAGACATAAAAATACAGACGTGATTTATGTTACACAGAGATATACACAAATTCCAAAAGTAATCAGAGACAACTGTAATATTTTGGTTGTGTTTAATGGCGTAGATAATCATACGCTGCAAAATATTTATTATACTTGGTGTTCAGGCGACATGGACATGAACAAATTTAAAAATTTCTTTTCAAAAGCACAAGCTGCTCCCTTTGGTTTTGTAACGATAAATTTACATGATCCTAGGTCAAGATATCGTGTAGGTTTAGATAAAATCTTTGGTCCTTGATTTTATCAAGGTAGCAGCAGAGAGGGTGAATGACATACGCGTAGTGACCAGCACGTGAAAAAATATGGTCAATTAAAGAAGTTTTCATTATTAAGGCAAAAACTTCTTTTTTCAGCCTTCGTAGGAACCCTTAAATTTCAAAAATAAGGTCTCTACAAAGTTGTAGGGTTCACCCTCTCTGCTGCTGTAGTAGATCGTACTAGTTTAAACATCATTCAATCAATAAATATGCCCTTGCTTTAAATGACAATAAAGTTTAACATAAATGACCATATATCAATACCAATCTATTAACATTTTAACCCAAAAAAGTTATCCATACACATACCCCGTCATAGTAAAATCGAATAATTACACCGTTTTAATCCCTAGCATGCATTCTACAATTACAAATAAAATTACAAATACAATCATACTTATCATTTCACTACTCACATAATCTTACTAAATGACGATAACATTGCCTAGTTTAACACCGTTTAACCAATAAAATAGGACCTTGCCTTACACGACAATAAATTTAATACATTCTTATAAATTCTGTACATCTATGACATGAAAAAGGATTGAAATCTCCAAAGTCCAACAACCAATCAAATTATTCTAACCACATAGGACTGTAACATTATACAGCACTCAGTACTGAAGTAGGCTTATCTCGCTAGCCAACCGTATATGCCCATTAATGAATCATTCTATTACTGACATACCACTCACTACTAGACCGTTGTATGAATTCAGCTATATCGAAGTATACGGTATGGAATTTCAGGTTTCCCACACTAAAGTACTTGTCGTAGAACCGCGCTAAGGGCGTACTAAAACAACCTTATAGAGGTGATATTAGCCATAAGATTAAGGAATATATACGGTCAAATCTGAATGAGAAATAAACTATACATTAAGCTACACTAAGTTAATAACATCAATAACACACTGACGCACACTGATAGACAGAACAAACACCATGAATGAACAGCACCATGATAAGGAAGGAGAAACAGCAATGAAGAAAAGAAACAGCATGAAACGTTGCAGCAAATAATGACGAAAACAATCCAAGAAAGGAAATAAAAGAATACAGATAACTAAAAAGGAAGCAGAAATAAAGAAGATCCAAAAATAGAGCCGACCAGGAGAGAGAAGAAGGAGCAGAAGGAAAGATGTAAATAACTACAGAAATCCACAATTTGCCATACAGAAAAGATATAACTAGCCAAATTGCCTACACAGAAAAGATGTATATAACTATTCAGCCAAATTTGCCAGACAAACATCAAAGTAAGGGGTAGTCCAGGAAGCTCTACCTGCTATCCCACAAAACCCCCAGTACATGTATCGAATCAAAGGTAAGGGACAGTCCAGGACACACACACCCCTCCGGACACCCCCCTGCTGTCCCATACCCACCCCTCGGACACGGACAAGCTCAAAGGCAAGGGACAGTCCAGGCGGCTCTGCCTGCTGGCCCACAAAAACAACTAAAGTCTTCACTTTCGTTTTCGAAGACCACCACAATGCGAACATGATCCTTTTGGACGGCGACTCAAAATCGGCAACCAAAAATATCTAAGCGGTGCTAAAATTTAACGGATGACTCACATCCAGCTGATTGGAAAACCTTTTGGCCAATATAAGTACGCAAAATTCCAACACAAGAATATCTTCTAAATTCACAACTCTGTAACATTTGATCAATTGCACAGGTGGCTCACACAATGTTGGTATAAGGACACCAGTAGGCACAACTGGAAAGGATTTGACCAACAATCTGCCCGGCTGAGATAAAGCAGGGCGGATTGATCTTTGGTGGCGGGTGGGGTGGGGGATGCGGCCGGGGTGGGAGACCTGGTGGTGGGTCTACCGTTTGGGAGCGAGGTAGGTACGTCCATATTGATAGGATAACGAGGCAAAATGCAGAAGGGCCCAGCTCGGGGCCTAACTGCAGAAAGGTCCAGCTCAGGACCAAGCGCCCCCTTAAGGGGACTGTCGCCCAGCCTAGGGCCACAACCAGTCGCAAAAGCACAGAGTGCATACGCGACTATAATCCGAATCTGCAAAAAGGATTGAAATTCTCCAATACAACAACCAATCAAAATCGACCTACCATTCCAAATACCTCCCTCCTAATGGGCCCGCACAATCAAGCATTTCAATCCCTCGTTTTCAATCCTTCATTTCACAACAATAGTCAAGCTAACTAATCACAACACAAAAGGGTTGAAACTCCGTTAATAACTCTATGACCAAAACACAGTCAACTTAAATATTTACATATACTGCATCAAAACCAAATTCCTACCAATAATATAATCAATACCCTTAGCAGCAGGCAAGGTGAACAGACCACTTGTCTGAATCGTCATTTGTCTAAAACATAAGGTTCCTACAGGGGCTGAAAAAATAAGGTCAGTAACGCTAAACCGAACCTCCTAACTTTTATTATTACCAAAACGGATAATGTTAGCTCATTTTTATTATTTATTTTTGACTTTTTGTTTTTTATGTTATAATGCGTTTAGTTTACTTTGCGGTCGCTCAATTTTTGTCATTCACCTTGCCTGCTGCTGTAAATTAAATAGTCAGTATAAATATTATTAATATGGTTGTCATCGGAGAACCTCATTCAGCTAGATTAGCACGAGAGCGACTAGAAGCAATTAAAAAATATTTACCTGTTCGTGATGCTGTCAAACAACAACTACAACAACGACAAGAATCTCATGTTGAATTTGAAGAGGATACAAAACAATTATTTAAACCGATTGTCGAACAAACAAAGAAAATTGTTACAGCAACTGAGGCAACACAACGAGCTCTTGAAACATTACCTGCTGATATTGCCGGCCGTATTCAAGTAGCTCAACCAATATCAACGGCGCAAAAACAAAAAATTCTCTTAATGAGCAATGCTGAGCTACTTGATAAATTTACTAATGAATTCACTGAGGCAATTAATAACATTAAAAACTTTGAACATTTAGCTGAATTTGCTGCTGATAGTTTTGGTCGTAGGGATAAATTCTTAAAGCCTGATCATCAAAATATCATTAAATCCCGTGAACAATGGCAAAGAGTAATATACCGCATACGTGCTGACGTTGAGCAAATTAAATCAGATGATGTAATATACAGAGATTATAATAAGGATTTTAATCATTTCGTTAATTTAACAAAGAAAGAAGCAAGACAAGAAAGAGAAGAAGCAAGAGAACGGAAAGAACAAGAAAGAGAAGAAGCAAGAGAACGGAAAGAACGAGAAAAAGAAGAAGCAAGAGAACAGAAAGAACGAGAAAAAGAAGAAGCAAGAGAACGGAAAGAACGAGAAAAAGAAGAAGCAAGAGAACAGAAAGAACGAGAAAAAGAAGAAGCAAGAGAACGGAAAGAACGAGAAAAAGAAGAAGCAAGAGAACAGAAAGAACGAGAAAAAGAAGAAGCAAGAGAACGGAAAGAACGAGAAAAAGAAGAAGCAAAAGAACGGAAAAAACGAGAAAAAGAAGAAGCAAGAGAACGGAAAAAACGAGAAAAAGAAGAAGCAAAACAAGCTGCTACTGAAACAACATCGGAATCACAACCATCATTATCATTACCACCGCCATTAAGATCATCACCACCAATGACAAGGGGAGCAGCAAAAAAAAATACAAGAAAAAGAAGGATCAGTATGGTCGCCAGCCTCACAGAAAATTCTGGAAGAAGAACGATCATCATCACCACCATCATCATCACGATCAATATTAACTACTAAATCGGTCATAGGAGTACCACAAACTGGAGTTGAACATTATAAAGAGGAGGAAAAGAAAGAAAAACCAGAAAGACTAAAATTCCTTAAAGAATTACTTGATAAATCTGATAAGGAAGAATTAATAAAACATCTGGATGACGTGAGAGAATATAAACAGAATCTAATGAAACAAATATCAAGAACAACACCAATGTATTATACAGAACTTTTACAAGAAAAAATAACAGAATTATCAGGATATGAAGAAAAACTGGATTCAGGTTTAAAAAAACTTTCTACTGGAGAAGGTCTCTCTACCGGAGGTGATTTTACTCTATGTCCAAATAACGTTATCTCTGACGTTGAACGTCTCGAAGTTCTCATCGGAGGAAAACGAGCTGGTAATAATTCTCCAGAAATAATTAATGAAGCAGCTGATATTTGCAGACGGTTATTTACTGGCGGTATCATGGATGTTGATGTTTATCAGTCTCTTATTAATGAAATTGCCGATGATTACTACAGTGACTGAGTACGTAATTAAATACAATTACAATAATAAAATGATCGTATATAGTACTCACCGTGGACCAACTATGGTCAGGGTAATAAATTCACGATTACCAGTATACAAAACAACCTACGGAGATGGACTAGGTGATGTTGTTCAGGGTCTATTTAGAAGGATAGCCCCAAAAGCAATACCGATAGCAAAGCAACTGGGAATGAAAGCTATTGATGTTGTTCGTGAAAAAGGTATTGGTGCTATGGGTAATCTCGTTGGTAAAGCATTTTCAGCGATCAAAGATAGACTAACACGATTAATACGACGAAAACCTCAACCAGTAAAATTACCTAGTACTGAAGTAATGCCTGCAAATGTCAGTAAAATAATAAATCAAGTTGCTAATCAAAAACTAGCAGAGTTGACTGATGTACCAATGTCAGAAAAAGAAAAAAATATAACCGCTAGTCTGATAGCAGGAAGTGGTCTCACTTCCCGAAGTGGTCTTCGTTTTAAACGATAATAATTATAATAAAAATGTTCAAGCGCATATCTGATCCCGCATTTGACATGGACGCACCAGTTCTCAAAGATGAGTCTGTGCGCGATTATCAGTATTATTCTTACGACGCACGAATTCCAGATCAGCGTGGACGAATTGAACTACAGGTTCAGGATACAAGTAGGTATTTCCTACCTGCTGAAGCATTTATTGAAGTTGAAGGTGAAATTTTAAATAACGTAGCTCCTGCAGCACCAGTAGCATATGGAGACGATGTTAGTTTCGGTTTTGTTAATAATGGTATTATGGCGTTATTTGATAGTGCTACGTATATGATTGATGGTAAAAATATTGAATCAATTCAGAAAGACGTTGACGTTGCAACGACAATACTTGGCCTTGCAAAATACAGCGACGATTATTCAAGATCGGCTGGCCCGTCAATGATGTTTGTAAAAGATACTTCTAATTCTCCAGAGTACCAACAATATGAAATAAGACGACCAAGAAATTTTGCTAGAAACGCCGATGCTGATGTACAAAGTATGATTATTAATGTAGATCCAGATTTTAACTTAGGATTTAGATCACGTCGAGTAATGTTGCGTGGTGGAAGAAGAGCATTTTCATGTGCCATTCCACTGTCACATATTTTTTGATTTTGCAGAAATGTCAGAAAAGTCATTTTCGGAGCTAAGCACACAGTTGTACTTGTACGAAAAGCAACCGACGATGATGCAATCTGGCGACCCGCTGGTACTGATCCTGGTAGAGTAATTCTGACAAAACTTTCATTATGGATGCCGGTGATGACTCCAACAATACCTGAAGAAGAACGTCTACTTGCTTTTATGAATCAAGGTGGTAAATCAGCGTTGTCATGGTTAACAATGACCACAGATGCTGTTCAGAGCACAATTAATGGTTTATTCACATGGCAAATAGCCTCTCAACAGGGAATATCCGCACCACGACATATATTTATTGCGTTTCAAGATGTTACACGAGTAAACAGTCAAAATCTTAGTATTATGATATTTGATAATCTTGGTGTTTCTGAAGTGTCTCTGAGGATAAATGGACATCAAGAACCATCTGAGGATATATTACTGAATTTTGAACAAAATCATGTAGCACGTGCATATCATCGTCTAATGACGTTCATGGGTCGTGATCAAAATATTGATACTGGTTTACAAATATCACAATTGGATTTTACAACCTTATATCCGATTTATTACTTTTCGTTAGAACATTTAGATTTAACCAGACAGTCAGTAGTTGATATATATTTTCGAGCTCGTGTGACAATAGGAGCTATTGCCAATTACAGAGCAATTGCTGTTATACTCAGCGATAAATCGATGTTACTTGAAGGTGCTGGTGGACGAATGAGAGTCGTTGATGCGCCAGTAGAAAACATGTAATTAGATCGTTTATGAATATTATAATGTCGTATAATCACGTTAGTGTTAATCTGACTCCTGGTCAGATTAAAAGGATACAATCAGCATCAAAAAATAATTGCGGATTAAAAATATCACTAAAGAAAGATCAGATGAGCGGTTCAAATAAATTATCTCTTACAGAACGTCAGCTCGGGCATTTCAATGAAGCCAAAAAATCAAATAAAGGTATAAAACTTAATCTTTCTGCGGGTGCCATTAAAGATATTATTAAGATGGGTGGTATATTTCCACTTCTTGCTGCTATACCAGCATTAATAGCCGCTGCAGCCCCAGCTGTTGCAAAAGCAGCTGCATTAGGCGCTGTTGGAACCGCTGCTGGAATGGCATTAAAGAAAGCAACAGGAAAGGGAATAAAAAAAAAGGAAGGGGTCTAAGATTACCAGGGACTCCACATTCATGGTACGGAAAAGGCCTAAGATTACCAGGGACAGTTTACTGATATCTCCTATGTCCAATTTTGATTTACTAGATGCTGCTAAAAAATTAAAAATAAAAAAATTTTAGAGGAGTTTTCATGCGTGATCAATTACCAAAACAACCAAATAATATTGAAACCGGTATTATTAATCTCGATGAAAACTCTGGACCAGGCACGCATTGGGTCGCTTATGCAATTGATCCACGTGGAATTATTTATTTTGATTCATATGGACTAGCTCCACCAAAAGAATTCTTAAAGTATATTAGCGGCTATCAAAGTACTCCAATATGGTATTCAACATTACCTACACAAACATTAACTGATCCACCAATATGTGGTCGAGAAGTACTTAACGTACTTGATGCTGTATCAAAATCAACAAAACCACCTCACAAAGTTGTACATGAATATACTACGACGTCACATTTAAACAGACATTAGTAAATATAATGGTGGATATTTATGGAAGATCTTCTCGTGGTAAAGGTCATCAGCAAGCTGATTTATCTAAATACGCAACTCTCGATCAGCTCAGAAATGAAATTGATGATTTATTAAACATAACCAGTGTGGATCAAAATGAAGTAGTCGTTTTTCAGGATAAGGAAGGACGATTAAAAACTAGTAATATACAACTGCCAGATGTACTTATACGAGTTCCTAATGCGGTTGTTAATAATATAGTTACTTTTACTGATCAGGGTAAAATACAAGATTCCGGTACGTCAGTCAGCGATTATATTAAGAAAGCTGGTGATTCATTTACAGGTTCAATTATTATGAATCAAAATAAAATTATAGGTCTTGGAAACCCAACCGCAGATGCAGACGCCGCAACAAGGAAATATGTCGACGATCAAGAATCTAAGTACGTATTGGCCAATGGCGGTATAATGCGTGCATTTCTTAATATGAATAATAATGGTATTAATAATCTTAGAACACCAGAATATGATTTTGATGCTGCGACGAAGAAATACGTCGATGATAAGGAAATTCCTATAACAACTTCGCTAGCTACAATCAATGACGAAGTGACCACACTAAATAATACTTTTACTAATCACGTACAAACTTTTTTAAATTTTCGTAGAAATGTAAACAAAACCATTAAAGATTTTTTTGGTGATCCACCAACCGTTGACATAAAACTCTCCGACGTTAACGTGAAACTCAATGATATTGTCAGTGGAATACCTAATATTGTTCAAAAAACTAATCTGATTAAAATTCCACACGGACAAATTAAAAATATCGTATATACAGTAGCATCAGGATCATCAACATGGACACCACAAAATAACACACTCGAACATACCGTAGAAGTAACTGGGTTATACAGGTTATCTATGTACGGTTCGGAAATTACTGCGGCAACTTCATTATCACCAAATGTATATCATAATCCTCTATTGGTGATGCTAACCAAGAATATGAAAGAAATCTTTACGCTGATATCAACGGAAATACCTCCGAGACGTTACTGGTGGTGCCTAGAATTCGTAACTGAAACTTAATTAAATGACGTTGTTAGTATAATGGATCAACCTCAGTCTCGCATCGACGTTCAACATTACAGATGCAATCAGGTATGTGAGCGTCTCACTAAACTAAATAATTTTATCGACTATTATAACACGAAAATAAAAAATACAAAAGACGTATAGTTGTTATTGATGTAGTTGTTTACTCGGTTTCTGCTGTTATTGCTGGAACAGGATTATTATTATCAACATTGACGATGACAGCACCTACTGTTATAGCCATCATTGTTTCAGCATCAACGACTATTGCTGGTGTTCTCGGTATTATAGCCAAAAAGATAGATACCTGTACAAATGCTAAATTGCACGATTATATGATCAAATTACATACAGTGGCAGATGCATGTTCTAAACTATCTTTGTACATTTCTTCGTGTGTCAGTGATTGTGAAATATCCGATACTGAATTTGCTATGATGATGAAAACCTATGATGACGCTTTTAAGGTGATCGCTAATGATTTTAATGAATTAAATAATAATGATAATAATAATGACAGACAGGGAGTTACTTCAGCAGATCGTCACTAATACAACTCCGTCAAAAACTACTATGATATCGTTAAGTTCGACCAATACTGAGTTCAGTGTCAATTTTCCAACATCAATTCCTGCAAAAGAAATAGCATTAGCGCAATTGCGAGTTTATTATAGCTGGCCAAATATTAGATCAAAACCATTCGGTGGACTACAGCCAAATAATTCATTAGTATTCGCCAATAAGAATAAGCCTGATGGAACTCCTGATTGGCAAGTAGTTGCTATTCCAACGGGCAGTTATCAAATAGAGCAGATTAATGATGAGTTCCAACGCAGAATTAAATCTATTACAGGAAAAGAATCAAAAATAGCAATTACTGTCTACGATCTGATTTCGTCGTAGATGTTGAAAAATTTATAAAACCTCCAGAATATCGAACAGAAAAAAATGCTTATCCATGGCGACGATATTTTGGTGATGGAGCTATACATTATATAGATAAAACAGAAACCCATTTTACAAAAATAGTTGATGGTAAAAAAGGTAAAATAATAGTACTTGATGTTAATGAAATAAATTCATATGCTAGTACAATTAAATCTGAACACGGACGTGTACTTAATGATCTAAGAAATTTATTTTCCAGCATTAGCACTTCCTACAACGATGACTTAAAAAATCAAATAATTGAAACAATACAACATTTGAATCAAGTTGCTTCAGACCTAGATTTCATGAATGATATTATTGTTAACAGAGAAAAAAGATTAGTGAACATAGCAGCAGATAAACGCTATAGAGCGTCGTATATAGTTAATGAAGACGGTCCACTTCAGAGTGTTAGACTAAATATTCTGTTCACAACAGTATTTCTAAAACATTTCGGAATTACGCGAGAACAATTATCAACATTTATAATTCCTGGATTTAACTCTGAAGAGCTAAAGAAGTCAGTTAATGATCTTATTGATGAACACTTTAAAAGAATATGTGATTCATGGAAAAAATTAATACCTACACCAACTGTTCTTAAATATAATAATGATCCACATGGTGGAGGTCGCCATATCTCACCTGATATTGTTAATATAACATCTACGATCGCGGTCAATCTAGTATGTAACGTAATTGATGACAGTTATCAAGTAGATCTTTCAAAGTCTAACCAGGTCCAACAGGGGTATATACTATATACATTCAGTCCTAAAGATCCACCCGGGTGGTTAATTGTATCTGAACCAATTAATCCAGTTTATCTACGTGTACATAATCCATTATTATCAAGAATAAATTTCAAACTTACTGACCAGGCAGGAAACATTTTGGATCTAAGACAAGAGTCTCTTAATATTAATTTGTATATACGCTCGTAGAACGTCTGAGTAAATAATCAGGGGCAAAAAAATAATCTGATGAGTAAATACATGAATAATAATCAATTTCTATGATTAAAGCAATTGTATATATAATAAAGCGAGATAACTTGGCTATCTCTCTCTGCGGAGTAAATTGAACGATTATTTCCCTTACTACTACGTTTGATTTACAGACAACAAATACTTCTTTTTTTTCGTTAATTATTTAGTGACTTATTTCTTTTTCTGTAAGTGATTAGCTGTTAGTAAAGCATCAATTTGTAACAGAGGGATATTGATGCATCTTTTAACTCTGATAACCTTAAATTCACGTCGGGTTATACGAGTGCGTAAAGTTATTTTTAGCTATAACACATGTATTTGACCTTAACGAACGATAACTCTTACAGAAAATGTAATGTGCGATTATTTTATACAATATATTTTATAAATCATGTTTGTAAATTAAGTAAATATACGCTACAGTTGTACAATAATTGTGATTTTATTCAGTATATTGGTCGTACGTAATTTGTCTGCTTATTCAGTGTTGGGTTAACTACATAATAATTTTAAAACGTCTATATGTATGAATCGGAAAATGGCTCAGTGGTATAGTGTTGGGACTATGATACTAACGACCGTGGTTCGATTCCTGTGGCTGACGAGTGTCGACAGTATTCGGAACGATGCCATTTTATATATAAGGTTGGGGAGCTCAGCTCCAACGAATTCAATACCCCTCATCACGTTAAACAACGTGGTGAATGCGTTTTGCATTTACCCCGGGGTTTGATTTGGTTGGGGGGTTTATTGAATTCGCAATACAGAGCTCCCTAAAATAATCAGTAGCATGCCTGAGCTCTCTACCTCATTTGAAAGACCCCACAAGGAAACATTCAGAAAGAATGCTAGCCAAATAGAAACAGAACATGGAGTGCCAATAACGGTCATAAGAAAGACATCATCATGCAAAAAAGGACTCCATGAAAGACACAAAGGCTATCAGGGGGTCCAGTGACGGGTAACCGCTTAGGATTATTTTTGATATTTTTAGGCCAAACATCAAGGTCAAAAGTCAAAGTTAAAAACTTGAATGTCAATTATTTTTTATTTTAAAGAAATAATTATTATATAATGAACCAAGAAAACATTAATGATATTATTTCTGCTATTAAAAAATTAAAACATAACGGAATAAATCTATCTGATAATCTTGATCCTGAAAAAATATTATGTGATTATGAAATATTAAAACAAAGAAAAATTGACAATAAGTACACATTACCATCCAATTATAAATTTGTAAAATTAATCTATCAGTCTATGTTAGAATCTTTGGCAATGGTAAATGACAAACAGGTAAAGCTATTTGCGCCTCTTGCACGTTCGATCGAAAATATTAGATCCGAACTTTCTCGTGAATACGAAAAAAAGAAGATCGTGGATAATCGTGTAATGCAGTTAAGAAAGATTATGTTATTTGATTCTGTCAAAAATGAAAGTGACACTGAGAGTAGCGACGGTGAAGGTACTCATGGCAAAATATAGAGTCGAACTATATACAATTTATTTATTAGGAAGACAGAGTTAGATATATTCAAATATTATCTTCTGATCGTATTTTATTGAATATGCTGATCTAGTAATATTATCTGCAACATCACGTACTGATTGTGAATGTATGCTAAAATATCTGGCAGCTGCATTCATTGAAGGGAAAGTTATTTCTTGGTCTGTTTCTGTATTTATGGATTTAATAGCTCTCTTTCCGAATAATTTACACCTTCCTGTATTTCCACGTGTAGTATTCTGACTAGGTGTAATAGCCTGCAGGTTAGATAACCGATTATTTTTGGGATTTCCATGAATGTGATCAACTACAAGTCCATCTTTAATGACCCCAAAATAACATTCGAATATAAATCTATTTGATCGATAATATTTTCTCCCAGCAGTAAATACAAAATAACCTTTATTATTAAGACTACCAACCGGTTTCTTTAATCTGCAGTGTCTGATTACACCATCTCGTGATGCTTCATAATTTGTATATATTGGATGTGCTACAAATTCGTTTTGCTCCATTTATATATATAATATTATTTGTTTAAATCATTATTTTGAAATCTGGTCAGATAATCTTCTACGGTTTTTATAGGAGATTTACCTGATAATGTCAAAGTATTATTTTTTTTTGTCATAATATCGTTTAAGTTCTCTGTATTTTTTTCCGCCACATTTTAAACACAATTGAGTTTTTCCTCTTACTCCAACACCACACTGAATACACGGTATTGGTCCTGTACTTCCATTTTTGATACTTTGTGCATGGTTTCCGCAGTATTTGTTTACACACGATTTATTACAAAGAGAAGTGTATCCAATTCTGAGCCAAGCATATTTGTTTTTTGTTTCAAGCATTATATATATATACTAAAATTTTAATTTAAATACTTGTCTTAATTATATGAACGAATTATCGGCAATTGAACCTCAGATATCCAGATTTGATCTTGACAGACTATCAGAATATAAATTTAGTACTTTGATGCAAGATCTGGCATTAACGGATGAGGATGTAACCGAACGTATTCGTGAAGCAAAAAATGAATTTCGTAATAGTGGCGCTGCTCATGTATGGTCAACATTCAGAGTTGGAAATGTTACTAATATGATGAATGACGAACGAGGAAAAGTAATTATTAATCACCTTGATGATAAAAAATATTTTATTTTAATAAAATTTATTGTAAATACAGAAGAAGATATTTGGATTATTCGTGATAAGCGCGATCCAGTACGCATACAATCAGGAAATAATATTGTTCTTTTGAGTAATAAATCTAAACCCGGAATACTGACTGGTATTGATAAACCATATTATGAACGGGGGTACCCTGTGACTGCAGTTGTATATGCAATATATCCGCTTAATAATAAACTTGACGTCGGCGATCTAAAACATATGAAACTGTCAGAGTCAAGAATAAACTGTGTAGCTGAACGAATTACAGAACATTTTACAAACGCGATACGTGGTAATGGTTTAACAGATTTACGACGTAAAAAAATAAATACTTGGGCAGAATCAGTTAAAGATACCGGAGCATCTATTAAAGATGTTGCTGATCTAGAAAAGAAATTAAGATTTCCAATAACAGTAAAGACGCTGACGGGAGAGATTTTATATAAATCAAAATACATAAAAAATGGAGCTCCTATAACAATCGTTGATCATAATTCGCATGCGTGGACCTCAGCAGTAACAATATTTCCACGAGATAGAGCGGTTAAATTTTATGATGGACATATATTTGATTTTATCAAAAATATCAGCAAAAGTGACCCTGTATCCGTTTGGTTATTTCAAAATTCAGAATATGATCATTACGATCAATTTGTACGGCCTAATGGTGATATTTACCGAACAGAATCTCTTAATGTAGAAATGGAACATCTTGCGCTGAAATATACTTCAGACGATGTCAAAGTTAGACTATTATTAAATAATTGGTTTACAGTTCCGTCTGTAGCGGCTCATTTCGCTCAAGAGAAAAATTTATGGAAACCAACACGATCGGAATTTCTTGAAGACATTCATAAAAGCTGTGTAGAATATGGACACGGAGGATTATGGAATACTAAATATAAGTGTAATGACATTATATCCGTCGATATGGTAGCGTGTTATCCTGGAAGTTTTCTTGGGTACGGAGAATGTTCTGAATACTTTAAGAGATTCGGACATCCATCACACGAGATGACCAGGGTTGCGATAAACGGATATTTACCAGATTTTGATTTAACCGGATTTGCTCATGTAGAATCATTCGAATTTGCAGAAAATCTCCATCCGATTACTTATGCTTGGTTTGGAAGACATTTTTCAGAAAAATGTTGGGTTCCAATAGTACTATTGCGATATATGCTTGATGTTGGAATTTTAACATTATTGAAGGTGAGTGAGGCGATTATATCGTATAGTCCACGGAAACAAGTTTGGTTACCAGAACCAAATAGATTTAATATTAATGATGCCAGGAAAGAATTCCCTAATCTTAATGAAGATGACATTATTAAAATTACTAATAATATACGTAAATGCAGAGACGAGCACGATGAAAAACTTGCAAAAGATCTTGGTAGAAAGATAATTGGTAAATTTACTCAAGGAGGAGCCTATGATCATAAAAGACACTGTACAAGATTGATTATGGACGATGCTGAACTCGATTTTATAATAGCTGATACAACGGAAAAAAACACATTTATAAATCGGAGTAATGCTTATTTGTCAGACGGAACCAAACTAGGTACAATTGTGAGTTATCTTGATGGTGACTCACCGCAGTTTACTCATTTAAGATCATCTATGTTGGCATATGTTTCTATAAATCTACTGTCTATGATAAATAGGTTTCCTCGTGATGCTGTCAGAGTCGCCACGGATTCGTTTTATATAAATAAAAAATATACAGATTTGTTAAAACCGCTACTTGGTAATGGTGAATGGGGATCATGGAGAATAAAACAAGAAAATATACTTAGTTATTCTTAGCTATTCTGAATCTGCCGACGTTGAAATTAAGGAAATATATCACAAAAATAATATTCAAATATCAAAGTTATCAGCACCATCTGTATATGATCCTGTGGCTAGACATAAAACCGTTTATCTTAATGGGTGTGGAGGGTCAGGTAAAACAACTCGTGTGATTAAATTATTCATGAATAATAATTCGGATATAATTGTTTTGACACCGACACATAAATTAGCCAGAGAAATAAAAGAGCGAGGAGTAAAATCGTGTACATATCATAGTTTCTTTAGATGGTGCGGAGACACATGGACTCCTGAGCGAATGGGTGAGAAATATATACCTAAATATATTATATGGGACGAGATATGCACGGTGTCGTTAGAAATATTAAAAACATTTATTGATTGGCTATTGACAAAGAATACTGCTGTAATAATGTGCGGTGATCATGGTCAACCACCACCTTTTACTGGACAGTCTCCACATGAATGGCTGAAGAATAACGTAGATTATTATGTAGAAATAAATGATGACCATAGAGCTATTGATGAACCGCTGAAGGAATTTAAAAGGTTAATTAGACTACAACCAGACAGAGTACAATGTGAAATAATGCGAGGAGTAATTCCAGAGACTTCTATGAATGATTTTCTAAATTTATGGAATCCCGCTGATTTAATAGTTGCAAGTAGAAAGATAGTTCGTGATGAACTACAGGATAAATTATTTATGTTACATAAAGAAAAGTTTTCAGATCTACCGGTACCATTATGTTATCGCCCAGCAGATACTCGACGACAGAATATTGATGTTGAAATTCCTGGTGGTGGAATACAGAATCTTGTCTTGAATGATTTTATTTTAGTCGATATTAATGTCGTTGAGAATACGCTGAATATGAATAAATCACCGTGGACGTTAGGATACGCTATAACTATTCACTCGTCACAGGGGTTAACTATTTCTGATACAAATATCTGGATTATAGATGATCGGATCGAATGGTCAAATTTAGTCTATCTCGCAGTTTCTAGGAGTCAGAAGAATATCTCAACTACATAGGGTTATTATGAATTTTACAGAAAATAATGATCAAACTGTTAGCAATGACGTAATAAGAAAAAAACTATCTGGTTATAAGCAGTGTGATAAAAAAAATAAGCGTGACTTTGATATTGATACTGAATTTATTATAAAACTAAAAACACAACAGAATAATAATTGTGCAAGCTGTAACTGTAATATGTTATGGCAATATTCGAATAATAATCCAAGACAATTTACCGTAGACAGAATTAATAGTGATCTTGGTCATACACGTGATAATGTGATGCTGACCTGTCTTGAATGTAATCGACGTAGAGGTTCTGGTTATGTAATTGTATGTGGTGGTAATTGTGTGTCTTTAGGAATTACCTGTAATTGTTCACGTACAAATCCACGTTGAGGGGCGGTAGAATCTAATCTGTAGATTGGAGGTCTACCAGTAGATCTAACTACACTAGAAATTGTATGTGTAGTCACGCTCCATATAGGATCAGTTGCTCTTTTTTTACCACCTTCAAGTTCGCCAGGTTCATATAAATATCTTACAGTTACATTACCTAATACTGGTTGAGGTTGATGTCTGTCATTGCTACGGGGTATATATTTTTTGTGATCGCAATAGAAGGTTTCATGGAAGTTGAACGAGTAATTTCGTTATTTAATGCAGCTATCACATTTGGTAACCTTGCAACCCATTCACGAGATCTCTCACCGGATTTAAAGTCAGTAGATATTTCTTTTGCGTATTGGTATCCAAATAACCGCTCAGCAAGTGTTCGATTAAATCGTTCAACGATTGCCTGATCACGATGAATTTCAGTATGTCCTCGTCTGATTTTAACGTTATGTTTTTTCATCAACGATAATACTGTACCAAGAAATTCTTTGCCAGGATCAATCTGTAATAACTGTGGCCATCGCAAAAGTCCTCGCTGATAAATTCATTCAAACGCAGATGCAACTTCAAACGCTGTCTTTGTTGATAATGGTTCAGCTTCTTTATATCTACTTGCAACGTCAACGACAGTTAATGCGTATTTGTATGTGCGTGATTGACGTTTACCAATTTTAATGGTATCGTGTGGTAAAAATAAAATATCTGCTTGATGAACCTCATTAGGGACACTGACATCAAAATGTGAATATTGAATTTTTTTAGGTGGTGGTAGATAAATTTGCCATATTGCCTGTCGTGCTAACCACGCTGCAGCAACAGAATGTGAGACTTTTGCTGCTTCAGATAATTTACTAATAGCTGATCTACCTCTCCAATATCCTCTTGGGCTATAATAAATGGATTCCATTATAATATTTATATAATTAATTACCAGCCCCTAACATTATTTTACTTTTCATGGCAGATTTTACTAGAAAAGTAGCTAATTTATCTCTGAGAGATTTATTAGGTATAGAATTTAATGCATGAATCAATTTTACATCTGCGAGATGCCTTTGTTGTAAATCTTTACTTTTATACGCAACATCATGAACATGACACGCTTTATCATCTTATTTATTGGATACTCTCCTGATCTTGGTTGATCTTGATTATCAAGTCGGATATCAAGTCGAGTTCCAGGACCGCAATAATTATATCCTGGTAAGTGTTTTTCCCCCGGATATTTAGCCCACGGAGTTCCTGGTAATTTTCCTAATAAAGCGGCTATATCTCCACCTGTCTTTGTTTTGACAAATTTGTATTTCTTCGCGCCACATTTAACGCATTTGCCTGTAAGTGCACGTCGTTTATTTTTTGTTGTTATTGTAGTTAATTCAGCAGTGGGTGTAGGAATTTTACACCGAACACAATATAGACTCATATTATTTATTATATGGATATAATTGACTTTTCGGCGACACGAAAACAGGAGCCAGTGAAGCATCATCCAGCATTACCAAATTCGATAAGGATGATTATAATAGGTCCATCTGGATCAGGTAAAACACAATTATTATTAAATTTAATAATACGATGGTTAAAATGGAGTAAACTGTATTTAGTAGCACCATCTGTAGATGATCAACACTGTTACGAAGTACTTAAAGATTTTAATGAAAATGCAAAATTGCTGAATGAAGACGGTGATGATGTTGTTGACTTTATCACCGATATTGATGAGGCTCCATCTGTAGATGACCTAGATGGATTTATTAATAATTTAGTGGTGTACGATGACGTTATGTTGGACAGACAAACAAATCAAGCTAGAATATTTTCTCGAGGTAGACACAAGAATACAGATGTTATATACGTCACACAACGATATACACAAATACCTAAAGTGATCAGAGACAACTGCAATATTTTAGTAATGTTTAATGGAGTAGATAATTATACTTTACAGAATATTTATTATACTTGGTGTTCAGGAGATATGGATATGATTAAGTTCAAAAACTTTTTTGCTCAAGCACAAGCTGTTCCGTTTGGATTTATTACAATAAATTTACATGATCCAAGATCAAGATATCGTATAGGTCTGGATAAAATCTTTGGTTAATTATAGCACCAGGAAGGGTGAATGACAAAAATTGAGTGATCCGGCGAGTAAACTAAACGCATTATAACAGAAAAAACAAAAAAGTCAAAAATAAAATAACAAAAATGAGCTAAACCAAACGATTTATTATTCGTTTTTCAAACTATGCGGTAATAATAAAAGTTAGGAGGTTCGGTTTAGCGTTATTGACCTTATTTTTCAGCCCCTGTATGAACCTTTATTTTATGAAAAACTTGCTCGAAACCAATTTGTAGGATTCACCCTTCCTGCTGCTTTGGATTATATACACAAACCGTAAGTCCTATTTACCAATTTTTACATTGTTTTCTAGGGAAATGAATTATTTTGTTAAAATATACAAAGCTTGTTGACTTAACTCTTTTCTTCTGTTACATTTGTGCGAGCCTACACGCAACACCGCACTTTTTGAATACCGAAGCCAATCAACACACTATTCTACCCCATTTGCCTGAGGCTCACTACTACGACCCCGACAATATGCGTACCGAACAACGAGAAGCTTTCTACGCATAGTACCACGCTCACGCCTCGGACCCTTTCGAATTTCAGGAAGAAATGTTAAAATATTGTCGTTCCGACGTGGTCATTTTTGCGGTGTTGCTGTGGAAAATTTCGAGAACTGTTCATGGAGCACGGAGGGACCGATCCTTTGAAAGAAGCTTGCACCATTGTCAAAGTTTGTTCCTTAGTGTACCGTCAACGATTCATGCCCGAAAACACTCTGGCTGTCATCAGTCCTCAAACGACGAACTTTGTCAAACGTCAATACTCGGTCAAAGCCCTACGCTGGTTACATTACTTGTGCGACAAGGAAGACAAATGGATCCAACAGGACCGCAATGGAGGAGACGAAAAAGCCATTGGAAGGTATTCAGTGGATGGTTGGGACTTAGAAAACCCCAAGATCGTGTACGAGTTTAATGGGTGCTTATTTCACGGATATCCTATCTGCTACCCTCAACGTAACACGACAAATCAGTTTTTACAACGGACCATGGAAGACATGTACCAGGCCACTTGTCAGCGGCGCTTGAAGTTAGAAGAGCAAGGATACCAAGTGGTGGAAATGTGGGAACACGAGTACGATCACCGGTTGAAAACGGATCCCGAGTTTAAGCGCATCGTGGAAAGTTGCAAGCTGGTGGACCCACTGAACCCGTAGGACAGTTTGTACGGAAGACGGACGAATGCCACCTGTTTGCTGTACCAAGCTGACGAGGAGAAAAGAGAAGAAATCAAATACTTGGAGGTGTGCTCGCTGTATCCGTACGTGTGCAAATACTGTCACTTTTCCGCAGGGCATCCGCAATTGCTAACGGAACACATCGACGTGGACAACATTCGCCAATACGAAGGATTGATCAAGTGCAAAGTCTTGCCTCCCACGTTCTTGTACCATCCCGTTTTACCTCACCATTGCCAAGGAAAACTGATGTTTCCCTTGTGCCGTACTTGTGCTGAAACGTGCAACCAAGACCGACCTTGTCAGCACACTCAGGAAAAACGCGCCTTGACGGGAACGTGGGTTAGCGTGGAATTGTTTAAAGCTCTGGACTTGGGATACCAACTGTTAGAAGTGTACGAAATTTACCACTTTCCCAAGACAGAAAAATACCACATGGGCAACGAGACTCAAAAAGGCATTTTCGCAGACTACGTGAATGCCTTTTTGAAACTGAAGCAAGAAGCCAGTGGCTATCCTTCCTGGTGCGACACTCCCGAAGACCAAAAGAAATTCAATGACAAATACTGGGAGCAGGAAGGCATCACTTTAACTGCATCGAGTTAAACGAAGGAAGGCGATCGTTTGTCACAGTGATGTTATATTGCTTGTGGGGCAAAATGGCACAACGACCGCGTTTACCCAAGACGGAGTATTTGACAGCACCTTCTCGCTACTTCCAGATGATTCATGACAAAACCAAATACATGAAACACGTGGACGTCGTTCGTGAGGACTTGATCTTAGTCAATTACGAAGAAGAACTGGACTTTGTAGAAGCAGACGAATTTGGAAATGTCATCATTGCGGCTTACGTGACAGCCCATGCTCTCTTAAAACTGTACGAAGCTTTAGAACTGTTAGGAGATCGTGTGCTGTATTTTAACACGGACAGTTGCATCTACATTGATCGTCTGGGTCAAACTCACCCTGTCATCGATGGAGACCGTTTAGGAGCCTGGACGGACGAGCATCCCGACGACAAGATTCTAAGTTTTGCAAGTGGCAGTCCCAAAAATTACGGCTACAAATACCGTGACCCTCAAGGAGAAGTACACACGGAGTGTAAAGTGAAAGGATTGACTCTCAATTATCGCACCAGTCGACTGGTGAACTTTGGTGTCTTGAAAGAAGCCTTGCAGTCTTGAGAGGATGGAAATTTTAAAGTGACCACCCACAAACCGCACAAGATTGTACGTTTACCCACACACCAAATCGTTAGTCGACCCTTCGAAAAAGTCTATCAAATCGTGTACCAGAAGCCAGTTCGGCTTCCCAACGACTTCACTTTACCGTACGGTCACGCCGATATTGGTCAGCATATAAAAGGAGACAACGTCCAAGACCGTTAGTTCATTGTGACTACCAATACCAAGCGAGAAAGATGAATCCTTTCAAACAGACACAGTTCAAGATCGGTGATTCTCAAGTGGAGTGCGATGCTGTGCCGTGCGATGGCAGGGATGCCTTACGCTGTGACCTCAGCGATTCAGTATCACATCATGGGAACTTTGCTATGACTAGACCTACCATGGAAAGTGATGCTGTGCGTGTCAAACCTGACAGATGCGACAGCGATGCCACTCGTTATCGTACACCTTTTCACTTTACTGGTTTTCATGTTGGATGTCATCATTGACGTCTACCACCCTACGGATGTCATCCCAAACTGAGCAAACTCCTGCATATTTCACCGTACCCTCATCGAAATGAACCTGTGAAAGACGAATATTCGTTCCCTGTGCGTTTGCCAGAATACTGTGACTATGAAAGTCGATTCCAAACCTTTCGAGGAAAATGGCCAAAATATCTGGGAGGACCTACCCCTGAAGAATTAGCTAGAGCCGGATTTATCTACTTGGGCGAAGGGGATAAAGTCAAGTGCTTCAGTTGCGGTGTGTCACTTCACGAGTGGGAGAAGAAAGATTCCGCTTACCTGGAACATGTTCAATGGTCTCCAGATTGTCACTACCTACCGTTAGTGGGACCTCGTCATTGAAGTGGGCATACCATGTCGTTTAAGAAACCAGCTGCTTGGCTAGGAGTTAAACGTTCGACAACACCTAGACAAGTATTTAAACCCCACCGGAAAAATAATCTTCAAACATTACCAAACGAATTGCAAGAGAAGATCTACAAGGACATTTGGCTGGGACTTGCCAGAGCAAAATCTCGATGGGTGACTGAGGAACTTTTATGTCGAGAAATTCACAAGAGGAAATTGACAAAAGTCAACAAACAAGTCAGATTTCTCTGGATCAAGTATGCGTTCTTCCGTATATTCCGCTTTAGACCATTTACATTTGAAGATTTTATTGACATTCTTGACCGTTTCCTGAAATGGCAGTGGCCAGAAATTACTCACTACATTCGTTACTTTCACTCTAGGAGAAGTGTTTGACTGACATCGTGATGGATACTTTACAAGAGAACATTCGTGGTTTGCCTGTGTTGTTGAGAGAACGCATTTACCGCGAGTTGGTGAAAATACAAGTGAAACGCAAAGAACAATTGCATCCGTTACGTCACCGATGTTTGAACCACTGGTACTTGAATGCTATAAAAGGACTGATTCCGATGAAAGCGTTCCAATGGTCAGACATTGTTCGACTACCCCTGAGCGAAAAGGATTGGTTTGTTACTCATTCTTTTTACTACAAGGTAGACATACTGCAACGAATTCCAGAAGAAGAGTTAGAGGGTTACCAAAATCTTTTACACAATGTAAACTTAGTTCAAGAGGACACTTCTGAACGGTGTGTGATGTGCAATTTAGATTCGCCACTGGAGTACGATCATCTCTGTGCAGAAAGTACACTTATTGTCTCCGACAAAAAGAGGTATAAAAATGGACTTCCATGCCACGACCTTTATCATTCGTGATACAACAGATTCCGTGGAAGGAAATCAATGACACTATTCAAACGGTGGAGGATTACGATCGCCTATTACGAGAACTGTGTCCACTGAATTTGGGTTGCCGTGTAGTGTCTTAGTGACTTGCTTTCTGGGATTTCGTTTACCAGCCGAATCTTTGTGGACTCTTTACGAACAGTACATGTCACTCCAAAAAGCATGAAAGTGGTCACTTTAAATGTACACGAAAAACTCATTCTGCTCAAAGCTTTGCGCTTTCATCTCGATACTTCTCGACAACCTCTACAGGAAAGAAGGATTCATGAACGTTTAGGTACTGAAGATGTGTACGATGATGTGTGTGTGTGGCTTGTGACTTACACCCTCACTGGAAAGATGTACGTGACTGGAAAAGTTGGGGTTTCGAGGTTTGGACAAAAGAAGTGGCACATTATGCCCAACATTTGTCATCCTAAATAGTTAAAACATTCAGTGAAAAAGTAACTTTTAAACCTGTGTTAGTAACAGTGCCAGAAGAAGACGTCGTGACCGAGCAAAACCACTCTCTTCAGGACAGGACCGTTATCGACAGACCATTCCGGGAAGACCCTCGTGTGACTGTACCAAGGAGTGTAGAGACTCTAAGAACATTACACACTGCCCCTACAATTTCACCTCTTGATCACCACAAATGTTGTACAGAGACTTGTTTATATTCCACTATAATCGTTTTGATGTTTCTTTTATTCATGTACTTAGCCATTTGGCTTTTATGTAGTTTTGTCTTTCGTGTTGTTCACTTTTAAAGATGACAATAAACGTGTCCTGAAAAAAGTATAAAAACTCTTGTCTTGTCTGTCTTCCTGTCAAAAGTGACGTTCCTTACACTACTACTACTACTATGGCTACCTCTACTGTCTCTGCTCCCTCTTCCTCCACTTTCAAAGTCATCGACGAGCACGTAGATCGGACTAGTTGGGAGGCCTTGTATCTTCGCCATCCCTTTAACATGCTCATTGCCAGACCAAGCGGTTCAGGCAAAATCGAATTTGTCAAACGTTTGATCGAACATAAACATCATTTGATCGATCGTCCACCATAACGAATCGTGTGGTGTTACAAAGAGTGGCAATCGGTGTACAGCCTCCTGCGAGAAAGTCAAGGCGATTCCATCGTCTTTGTGGAAGGCATTCCTGGCGAAGACGACGGGATCGTGCCTGACTCTAGTCAAACCCATTTGGTTATTTTTGACGACATGTTAGGAGACGACGAAGAAGAAATTAAACTCTGGTTTATGCGCAAAAGGCATCATCGTAATGCCAGTGTCATTTACATCACCCAAAATTTGTTTCAACAAAGTAAAGCCCATCGCACAATCAGTCTCAGTGCTCATTACGTGGTGTTGTTTTAAAGCCCTAGAGATAAATCGCAAGTGCAAGTCTTAGCCAAAGAGTTAGGAACGCCTTGGCTGACTCATGCGTACGACGATGCCACTCAAACCCCACACGCTTATTTACTCGTGGATTTAAAACCCACTACCACCGATTATTTGCGATTTCGCACCCATCTTTTTCACCACTTGTGCCAAGACGGAGGGCCTGTCATGTTCACGTCCCCTTCGTCGACTTAACAACAACCACAACAACCAAAAAAGTCTATAAAAACCTCGGTCACTTGTGGTCTGTCTCACACAGCGTCAACATGACGTCCCTTCAGTCTCATCTTCCCATCAAATTGATTCGTGCTTTGGACGGTATCAGTCGCGAAAAAAATCCACAAATACGTGCTCGTGTCTTAGAAGCTAGTCTTAAAGAAGTCTTACGATGGTTTACGGTGACAGCACGTCAATTACTGTAAGGCATCATTCACATTCCACATCAAACCAAACGTTGTTTTTTTTTTTTTTGCAAAGAAACAAAGTAGGCATAACGTAACTAGCCGATCCTCGCATTGGCACTCAAACCAAAAAGCAAATCATTTTGAAACCTTGAGGAAGCGGTTCTCTAGGAGGTGTCATCATTCGTTCCCTCTTAAAATGAGATCCTAATGCTCACAAAGTCGTCCCCAAGAAAAAAGCCACGCCCAAACGTACCCAGAAGAAAAAGAAAAAGAATAGCGGTGTCAAGACAAGGTCACAGCCACAAAAAAAGAAAATGAAAGCCCACAGAAAACAGCTTTTACCCGCAAGAGAGGTACTGCCGCCAGGACGCAACCTTACATTTGCAAACCACTACCTGCTGCAACAACGGTGACCGCGTCTCCAGTAACCTTAACATCTTCCACTTCTCCGTTGCTGGAGATGCCTGCCAAGTCCGATTTGGCACGTGTCTTTCCTAATTTGATGAAACATTGGAAACCCGTGTCTCCAAAAGCGTCTCCTCCAGCGGTGACACCCTCTTCCTTTTTAGCGGCAGTGGCCGCTGCTCACAAAGTACCTGCCCCCAAAATCAATGTTCAAGAGAAATCAGGCATGTTAAAGAGTTTACTGGATTTGTCCAAGCAAGAACTGTCCCGCTTGAGTCCGTTGCGAACTCCTCCACGACGCCTGATGCCTGCCATGAAAATGATACAACGAGCCGTCAATCAGTGGCGACGCATTCCAGTATAAAAAAGACCCGAGGAAAACGATAGGGATCAGTGTTTTTGTGCTCCTGAACGCCCAAAGATGTCCCCTCCAGGAAGTGCACACCGTCACCATCGTCGTTCTTCTGTCCAAAAAGGAAAAGGAAAAAGAAAAGGACAATCTCGTCATCCGACAAAGCGCATCGCCAAATATCGACGTCACCCCAGAAAAGACACACTCGTCCAAAGAAAAGAAGTCACCAGAGAGGAGGAATGTTTGACCAGGAGTGGGTAGGTCAGATACTCAATGCAGCTAAATACGGTATGAAAACAAAATAAAATAAAAGGACGCATGTGAAGCCATGGAATTTAGTGTATGTTGTGCACCAAAAGATGTCCCCTCATCATCGTTCTTCTGTCCAGAAAGGAAAAAGAAAAGGACAGTTTCATCATCCGAAAAAACGCTTAGACAAACATAGACGTCACCCCCATAAAAGACACACTCGTCCAAAGAAAAAGAGGAGTCACCAAAGAGGAGGATTCTTTGGCGATTTTGGAATACAAATTGTTACCTTTATGACGAAGCGATAGTCCCAAAAAAGGATAAAAGGCTGTGTGCCAAGTCATCGACGTTAGTGTATTTTTTGGTGTGTGCCGCGGAACCAACAAACAAAGATGTCCCCTAAAAGAAGTGCACACCACTGTCTAGCTAAACAAAGAAAGAAAAGGAAAGGACTACCTCCTCGTTTTGCCAAACATTGGGACATGTTGTCCGTCGTGTCCAAAGCCCCTCCACCCATGCAAAAACAAATGATTCAAACTGCCTCCAACGACGTCGTCGATACCGTGTGCGAATGTTGTCTGAATGTCTTGAAAGGAACGATACCTTTGTCTCCACATCAGAAAAAATGCTTAGCCAAACATCGAAACGTTCTTCGCCAAATGGTCCAAAAGAAAATACCCATTCGTCAAAAGAAAAAGATGTTGGTACAACGCGGAGGATTTGTGCACCTGTTATTAGCACCCTTGTTGAAAGCCACATTTGTCCCCATGATTACAGGACTCATGACGGCAGCTGCTTCACAAGGGATAGGAAAAGGTTAAAAAAAAAGGATCAAGAAGATAAAAGGGACCTCTCAGACGTGATCCTTGAAATCCAATGGAAGGACGAAAACTGGCTTTAGAACCTTACAAACGATGGATGGAATACCATCGTTGGCAAGAACAACGAACCCCGCATCTACCTTCCAATCCTCATTTGACCGACATGTCCCAGTTACAACACGAATTGCAATCGTTGATGGATCTCAGCGATTTGTCAGAAACGGAAAAATCGCAAAGGTACGGTTAGTTGTTACAACGACTGCAACTCTTTCACCAGAAAGCTTTAGACGAAACAGCTGTACCCACTCTAAAAGATTTTACGGCCTTGATAAAAAGTCCATCACCACCACCACCACTAGCCCCAGTAATCAAGACAGAAAGTCCACCAGCACTAGTCCCAGTGATCAAGACAGAAAAAGAAGAAGAGCTTCAAACTCCACCAGAAAAAGTATGCAAGTTAACAACACAACCTACATCCAGAATTGGTTGGATTAAAAAGATGATGGCTACTCCTTCTTCCTCAGAAGTGAAAACGAAAGCCAAGACAGAAGTGAAACAAGAACTGATTACCCCAGTTCAGACATCTTCCTCCTCGACACCTATCGCTCGTCGGACACGTAAAGCATTACAATCCAAGAAAATACCACACGAAGAAAAGAGGAGCATCAGTGAAGAGTGGATCACTTATTAAAAAAATGGAGAAGGTGTTAGCCAGCATTTACTACGATCCATCCTATCCTGCAGGATACGGAGGAGTTCAAAAATTGTATCGTGCTTCCAAAACTCGTCCGAAAAGTGTTCGTTTGCCTCATGTGGAACGCTGGTAACAATAACAAGCCACTTACACATTGCACAAACCCATTCGACGAAACTTTTCCAGAAGTCGCACCCGAGTGGAAGGCATCGATCATCAATGGCAAGCCGATTTACCTGATGTCTTTCATTTGGCTACCTACAATCGTGGCGACAAATATTTGTTTTGTGTCATCGACTTCTTTTCCAAATTTGCTTGGGTCGTACCATTGACTTCCAAATCGAGCAGTGAGTTAGTGCGAGCTCTCAAACTGGTGTTGAAACAAAGCGGGTGTCAACCTCTTCGATGGCAAACCGACAAAGGCACCGAATTTCTGAACCAAGCTTTCCATAAAGAATTGAAGAAACGTGACATTCATTTTTTCACCTCCGAGAATCCCGAAACCAAAGCCAGTATCGTGGAACGTTTTCAACGCACCTTGAAAGAACGCATGTGGAAATATTTTACGCATCAGCACACTCTCAAGCGCATCGACGTCTTGCCACACCTCTTCCAATCGTACAACCAATCTTACCATCGGAGCATCGGACTTGCCCCCCAAGAAGTGACTACCAACAACGAAGTGACCGTCTTCGAGCGCCTGTTTGGTACTTCCCCGACAGTGCCTGTCCCCAAGAAAGGTGGAGTGTTGGCAGCAGGAGATTGGGTGCGCATTGGCAAAACCAAACGCACTTTCGACAAAGGTTACTTACCCAACCGGACCACCGAATTGTTTCGTGTCACTGAACTAGTGTGCGGTCGTTATCCTCCCGTCTATAAGTTGGAAGACATGAACGGGGAAGTGTTAAAGGGAATGTTTTACTTGCCCGAGTTACAACGTGTGACCAAAAAAGAAGACGACATGTACGAGATCGAAAGCATTCTCGATCGATGAACCCGAAAAGTAGGAAAACGACGTGTCAAAGAAGTAAAAGTACATTGGAAAGGATATCCTCCCAGTTTTGACTCTTGGATCAACGCTTCGCAAATCATCGACTATTAAAGAAGTGGATATCATGCCCTTCAACACATCCTCAGCTACTGCAGTGACCACTCTGTCACCCAGTTCTTCTCTGCAAGATCTACAAAAGCAACCCTTGTGGGTGTGGTGTGGAGAACGTGTGCCTAAAATGCAAATCGTCCTTTTCTGCCAAATCTTTGTAGTGTATTGTATCATCGGTTATGCCATTGCCAATTTGAGTTTGCAACAAGGAGAAAAACATTTGTGGACCATTTTACTCAGCAGTTGCATCGGTTACCTTCTTCCCAACCCGTCTCTGAAATATTCCTCTAACGAGAACAACAACAGGAGTCTTGCGACCAACGTCAGTCCCCCTTCCAACAGTCACACTAACCATCCTCTTTTAGACACACCTCTGACTTCCAGCGACCCCTCGGACACTCGAACTCTGGAATTATGAACAACCAATTTTACTTAACGTTACCCAGTGACAGTTCCATGGAGGTGTTTCCCAATAATACCTTATGCTGTTACACGGCCAAATTACCTCAGGCCATCCAAATGGATCACGAAGCCGATTGGGAAGTGGCTTTAGTGGAAATGATTCGCCGTACACAAATCCTAAATATCATTCCAAATCAAAACACTTTTGCGGTAGAAGTTCATGATGAGCAGGTGCAACAACACTTGGATGAACGTGTCAGTGTAGGTGACTCTATGAAATCACAAGACCCCACAACTAAACGGACCATTTATCGGTTGAAAATTTCCCCAGGCTATTATTTTATTGGTCAACATTTGGTGAAAGCAATTGCTGACAGGTTCAATGGCGTGTTTGGTAAAGTCTTGGAGAAAACCAGAAAAAGTGTCACGATCGAGTACCACAAAATAGCTCGTCGCCTACTAATCAAATTTTCAGGGGACAAAGTATTGGCTATTACATTTTGTCCTGAATTGTATGACATATTTTCGATTCCCTGTAGAAATGAACCAAGGACTGAATTTGATTTTTGTGTACTCCAATGTGGCGGAGTACAACGTGGTGGGACACACCCACACCTCCGTACCGTTACTGCGTGTCATTCCTTTCAAAGTGGATTCTGCCTCGAACGCTGACGAGAAAGGTGGAAACACCTATCACGTTCACCGCGTAGTTTAGAACTGATGGAACACTTACATTTGGACATATGGTTGCAAGACAAGTATGTGCTCAACGGAGTGGATATTCGCCTGGGATTAAATCTCAGCAGTGTCGCTTTCCATTTGATGGCTCATCCAAGAAGCCAGACCTTACGTGCACCGCGTAGAAGTGTTACCTAAAGCGGAAAACGACATCAGTCACACATTGAGCAGAACGACCGCCAAGTATCCGATACGAAGTGTAGAAGTGAAAACGTTCACCATTGCTGCTGGACTCTGATCCAAGATCGAAGATCATCTGTTCCAAGGACAGTTACCCAAACGTGTAATCGTTGGCATCGTCAGTAATGCAGCCCTCAACGGAGCCCACGATCAAAATCCTTTCCAGTTTAAGCATTACAGAGTGTCCAAGATCGAAGCGAGCCGCGATGGCAAGACCTTGTGTACCAGACCCTTCGAACCTAATTTTGCCCAGAAGAATTGCTTGAGATCGTACTTGTCCATGTACGAAGCTACCGGACAACTAGGAACCAACACCAGTCACGGTATTTCGTACGAAGATTATGTAGGAGGTTAGACTTTGTGGGCCTTTGATTTCACTCCAAACCAAGGCAGCGACGAGGGACATTTCCACCCTATAAAATCCGGTCAACTGCGTGTGGAACTTCAGTTTGCAGAAGCTCTCACCGAGACGGTCAACATCATCTTGTATGCCGAATTCGATAATACCATCGAAATCAACAGTTTGAGAGAAGACATTCTAGACCATTTGAAACTGTGGAAGACTCTTATCCTCATTGAACGGTAGAGAATCTTTGGAAATGGAATGGGAGGATAGCGTGAAAACAGAACCCCAAGACCAAGACAAAGAGGACGTAGTGGTCACGTCCAGATTGTCAGAACAAGAACACATTTAGTGTCCTGTTTTGCCAAACACCTGGCGGATAAAATTATGGAATTGAGTAAGAAAGAAAGATTGCTATGGATGTCAAAACGATCATCCCAGTCAAATTCAACACGATAAATGCTTGATGATGAGTCAAGAAGAAAAATTGGACGAGTATCTGGACAAAGCTTGGAGTCTCATTTCGGAAGAAGCAATGTTACATGAGTGGTATAAAGGCTTACGTAATCATTCCTGCCCACCACTGTCTACTCTAGAGATTTATCGCATTGAATCTCTCTTAGCCCAGAGTTGGGAGACGAAGCGAAGAAACGGCTACTTGACAGAGCGTTTCAAACAAAAGGTCAGAATTGAATTGATGACTTATCATTACCTGTGGAAAAAAAAATATAAAAAAATGGATACCTGGGAAATTTATTACCTTTTGAACAACAGTTTGTACACTGCTTCTTGGAATCTTGTCGTGTGCGCTAAAGATGAACTACCTCATCGCAAACCTCAAGACCATCAAGCTTATGTCATCAACACGGACGACAGTCATCTCCCAGGAACTCACTGGGTCGCCGTCTACTTCCCTAAAAAGGGTTGTGTGGAGTATTTTGATTCGTATGGATTACCCCCTTTGGAAGACGACATCATCGACTTTATGAGAAGAAATGCCCAGACGACACAATACAATAATGTGAAATTACAAGGCACAGATTCCATGGTGTGTGGACAATATTGTGTGTATTTTCTTCATCAACGCAGACTTGAATATCCTTTAGAACATTTAGTGACTTATTTTAATAGTAACTCTTCTAGAAACGATGAGAAAGTAGATCGATGGTTTTGTGACCATTATGGCTATCTTTTGTCTTTAGCTAGAAAACGTAGTGTACATCAATGGCCTCATGACTTCCATCAGTGGAAATCTCACATGATTTCACAACATTGTCAACCTTGTCAAAAATAGTTTATTTGATGTTATTGTTAATTGTTAGTTGTTTGTTGAATAAAAAATGTTGTGTTTTGAAAAAATGTGTCTGTCGTTTGTTTTAAAAAAAAAAACACGTTGAATATATACTCTTTGACTTCTCTCTATCACTCACCATAACATGAGTTATCATAACGTTTCGTCCCAAACAAAAAAAAAAACAACCTGGTAGGGATGTTTTCTATTGCGTCCGCGTTTGAACCATATAAATGGGGTCAGTCTCCAGTCTGGCCATCTATGGTTGACTCGTCTACCTATGAACATACCTTCCAGACTAGCTAAGCTGAACGAGACTTACGTCAATTTACATTGTGTCAGGTTAAGCCAGATACCAAAACCTGAAGAGATAGAGACTGTCAGGATGTTAGCAATAGCCCAAGACCTAGTAGAAGAGGTTTTCAGAGAGGAAATCAAAAAAGAACAAGAAGAATGAACAGAGAAGTACAGACTTCAGAAGCAGAGAGAACAGCAACAACAACAACAGCAGCAGCAGCAATAGCAGCAGCAAGAACCAGACAGGTTTTGTAGACTGCCATGTGGACACCAAAGAATTCTCCTTCTCTTTCCGCAGAAGCAGATTGTATCGTATAGGAAAGCCTGCCGCCAGACGGGGACGCAATCTTAGACAGTAAAAAGGATTGCCATCACTCCCCGTCAACAAAAACAGCCCTTTTCAGAGCTACCCCAATACTCTCGAAAAGACATACTTTAATTTATTGCCAAAACAAATTTGTGTGTTTGTATGTTAAAAAAATAGAAGTGTGTCTATCAGCACTTCGTTTCTCTGTCTTGTCCGATAGTGTATGTTTGTGTTTCTAAGTAAAAAAGTCAACGTGAGTGTTTCTTTTAGGTCCGCGCGTTTGATGTGATGGTAAGTTTTGGTGTCAGGGGATGTTTACCTTCACGTTCGTGCTTCAAGTATATAAATCGACGCGATTGTCAGTCTAGCTACCCATCGTTGACGTATCAACACTGAAGATGAGTAGCAGAATCGCAAATCTTTTAGAACTTCAGATGCACCTGGAGTATGCCAGACGCCTCCTGGACGAGCTGGCCATGGAGGCTATTGCAGAAGAAGCCAGGATAGAGGAGGAGAAAGAGAAGAAAAAGAAAGAAGAGGAGAAGGAAAAGAAGCAAGGGGAAAAGAAGCAAGGGATCCTACCTCACCTCATGCTAAGACCTGTGTGTGAGGTCAAGCCTGAGGTGAGGACACCAACACCTCCACAGCCACAACTTCCACAACAAAGACTGCCACAGCCTCTACCACCAGTACCACCAGTACCAAGAACCGCTGTCCCCCAGGCAGAAAAGTGGAAGCAGGAAGCATTGGAGGAATTGGAGAGACAGCGGAAAGAGTGGGAGCCACAGAGACCTCATGCCCGTGTGTGGCATAGAAGAAGAAGACAGATGGAACAACAAGTGTTCACTATCCCACAAATAGAGGAGTGGAATAGTGAAGCCACTCAACCTCCCTCTGTACTTCCAAGAGAAAAGTGGAACTGGAGCAAGACTGGAGCAGACGTTGTGTCTGTGGAGCCAGTCCTGGGAGGTGTAACCATTAGCCAGGTGTATCTGAAGTTAGAAAAACAGCCCTTCTCAGGGCTAACCAGATCTCTAGAAAAGAGACACTATTCAAGTTGCCACTTTGTGTGAATGTAGAGTAGTGTGACTATAAACACTCACTTCGTTACTGATGTCTGTGTGTGTGTGTGTTTGCGTTCGTTTGTGTGGATAGTAGGTATGGTGTGTTTTTTCTTCTCTTCCTGTTTGTGTGGATAGTAGGTATGGTGTGTTTTTTCTTCTCTTCCTGTTTGTGTGGATAGTAGGTATGGTGTGTTTTTTCTTCTCTTCCTGTTTGTGTGGATAGTAGGTATGGTGTGTTTTATGCGTTCGCGTACGTTTGTGTGGATAGTAGAGTGTGTTTTTTGTTCTCTTATCGTTTGTGTGGATAGTAGATATGGTATTTTATCTTCTCTTCCTTCGTTTGTGTGGATAGTAGAGTGTGTGTTATATGCGTTCACGTACGTTTGTGTCGATAGTAGATATGGTGTGTTTTATGCGTTCGCGTACGTTTGTGTAGATAGTAGATATGGTATGTTTTTCTTCTCTTCCTTCGTTTGTGTGGATAGTATATATGGTATATTTTTCTTCTCTTCCTTCGTTTGTGTGGATAGTATATATGGTATGTTTTATGTGTTCGCGTACGTTTGTGTGGATTGTAGATATGGTGTGTTTTATGAGTTGGCGTTCGTTTGTATGGATAGTATAGTGTGTGTTTTACGCGTTCGCGTACGTTTGTGTGGATAGTAAATATGGTGTGTTTTTTACTTCTCTTCCCATCTGTGTCTATAGTATAGTAAGTGTAAGGGATGTTTTCCTTCACGTCCGTGCTCCACGGATATAAATCAGAGCGTTCGTCATTCGCACCATTACACAGCGCATCCATATCGAGTTGCAATTACTCCTCGAAAGAAGGAGGTATTGCAGTACCCAGCTCATATGGACTTAATTAAAGTTAAAAAAAACCCAAGGGTCTTCAATTTGGTTCATGAAGGCCCGCTACCAAAACAAACGTGATCCTTACGATTCCGCCTCGTCGTCAAAAAACAAAACCTACATAGTCACCAAATTAAGATAATACAAATGGAAGGGCATACCTTCCCCAGATTGGTACAAACTTTCGGAAAACGGATAAGTATACTATGTACGCAAAATTCAAATTCAACAATAATACCCAATCCACCAAAATTTAAACTCAACGATTGCTTTACCAATTGAATGAGTGGCTCACACAACATTGGTATAAGGAAGTCCATTAGCATAACTGGACTAGATGTGACATTAAACCCGACCTTGCCGTTAGGTCGGGGCGTGTGGTTGCGGGTCTTGGTGTGCCCTGTGTGGCTGTCCCTGGGGCGCTTCCGTGGTGTTTTTGCGCGCCTTTTCCGGGTTTCGTTTCCTCCTTTCCTCGCCAGATATGTGTAGATATGGACTGTATGTCAGAGGTCGAAGGTCTATCGGAAAAGCTATGTAAAGGCCCAGCACTTGGGCTAAAAGCCCAGCACAGGGCTAAGTGCCTCTCTAGTGGAGCAATGTCGCCCAGCCTGGGGCGGCATCCAACCCGGGCCGAGTGCTTCACTAGAGGGGCTATCGCCCAGCCTAGGGTAGAGACTCCCGAAAGGGGCCTCAGGTCCAGCCTTGGACTGAAACAAATCGCACAAGCACACAGTGCATAAGCGACTATAATTCCTCATGCTTGCATTCGCACCATTCTACACAGAATACAACATGGCAAGTAACTGGGAGAGAATGCTCAGATTGCAGGAGGTGGCACACACACTAGCTATGGTGGAGGAGATGCTAGTCTGAATGCAGTTTGGGGCTTATAGTCCCCATAGACTAAGCATGGAAATAAACAATTTGAAGAGAAGGAAAGACATATTAAATGAGATGATTAGAATTGAAAAAGACGAAAAGGAAGATATAGAAGACAAAAGGAGGATGAGGGAGTGGAACGAAAAGATAGAAAAGGAAGAAGAAAATGAAAAAAGGAAGAAAGAGGAGAAGGAGAAGGAGGAAAAGAATGAGAAGAAGACAAAAAGTGTAGGACAGACAATAAGAAGTTGGTGGAGGAAAAGAAGAACTTAGAAGAAGAAGACAAAGAAGAAGAAGAAATCCAAAGGCCCTTTTCAGGGCCACTTCATATGCCTCGAAAAGATTTATTCTTTCTTGCCTAAAAAAATTTTAGTCGATTGTATATTTTATGTTTAACTCCCAAAAACATTATTCTCTTACCTAAATTTATTTTGGTTGTATAATTTGGGTAGGATAGATTGATGTTCATCAATCTATGGTTGTGTTATATATGTCTCTGTGTCTCTTGTATTTGTCCCTACCTAGAGTGGTAGCCGCGCATATTCAGGTCAGCCACTTGCCACATTGTTGCAAGTGTCCAGTACCGTGACGTCACCCCACCTGTTCCATTCCTATTGTCCTTATACAAAATTCCCATTGTCCGTATATCGTCCCAGGGTGATATTTTGTCCCTATAAATCTTGTCCGTATATTCCATATGAGGGTCCCGTAAAGCTAATTCCCATTGTCCGTATATCGTTCCCATTAACTACTATATCTCCTTGTAATATTTATTTTCTAATATTTTCTGCTACGTTTGTTTTCGTCAAGTAATGCAGAGTTAGCCTCCTCGTAGTCTCTCTCCAACTTCCATACGAAAAGCTTTTTTAACCTATTCCTTTTATTACAAACAGCCTATTACATATACTTTTATCTTGTACTTCTGTCAAAAGTAGACTATCATTGGACAATAAAACTTATTTCAGTAGTGGATATATCTACTTCCAGATCACCCTGATCCCCTTGATAATATGAAGCTTCCAGTTCACCCATATCTTCTTGATAATATAGAGGATCGCCCTAATCCTCTTGATAATATAAAGCTTCCGGATCACACTTATTGCCTTGGTAATATGGAATCGGGTCACAATTAGTACTTTCAGTTCAGTACCCACGAATGTAGTTCTAGTCTATTTTTAGAACATTGTTTCCTCTCTCATTTTGGTGGTGATAGAAGAGTTATATTTAAGCATTTTGGTAGCGATTTAAACGTAAGTGTTTCTTCTTGAGAATACGAGCTTATGGTGTAGTTGTCTGTGTGTATTTCGGCGACAGTGCACAGTGAGTACTAAGGGCCTTGGTGATGATGCGGAAGTGAAATCTGTGTTCCATTGCATGTTGCTTTATTTACAGTCCAGCCTCTCAAAAAATGCCGGTGAACTTTTGACAAGAACTTCACCGTGAAGTCATCTTTGAAGGTGTTTTAGATTAACATATGATTTGTATTGATTGTTACACAGTGGAAAGTTCAGTACTGAGAAACAAATGCAGAGAATATATCCTAAAATGAATTGTGTTCTATATCCATATAGAGCTTTCACTCTCTAATTGCAGTCTTAATCTCTCTTACAAATTCCATATCAAATATCAGCCTATTATTAGATTTTCACACCCATTTTCCCCTCCTAAAATTATCTGAGCATAAATATTGACAAACCACTAAATGATCAGATCTGTAGTAAAGCTCAGTTATTAGATAGATACCGATATCAGAAAAATCTTCGACCTAGCATGTTTAAGCTTAGTTTTTCTTCTTCGTGTATACCTATGTAGTACGGATTTCAACTTTCTCGGGGGTTAATCAATCCAAAAGCTCCCTTTATGTTTGAGCATTAACTGAAAAGAAAACTTGCTTGTTCCGAGTGAATAATGGATATATTTCATCTCGCGGCTGCAAAACTATAGTAGTCGCCACTCGTGAAATCACTGAGGTTTTTCACCCACTCAATGAAGTATATTCGTTATTCACTCATTTCAACCAAATATTCTCTATAATGGCCTACTTGAAGCTAGAGGGACAGTGTTTTGAAAGTCAATAATATTTATAGTCCCATCAGTCAGACCCTCCACATCTGTGCTGATACTGACGAACTATTTATCCGTCTGATTGAACCTATTGATAAAATCTAGGAATCAATCGCAGACTAATCGTCCGGTATCATTAAGAAGCTGTATTTGCAAAACCATTGAATAGATGATAAATAACTGACTACATTGGCATCTCTTAAATTAAACAACCTATTATCTGACGTTCAGTGTTGATTCAGAAGTCAGAGAAGAACAATTGACCATCTTGTCACATATGAATAATGTATTAGAGATGTTTTCATAAAGTTCCTGCTTTTTTACGTCCGACTATCAGAATTGTGTTCCGGGATAAATTTCGAAAAACAAAGTGATAAATGGTCCTAGCTGTAGATGTTGGTGCTGCTGCAGTGGATGTATTTAGTCTATCTTGTGCTGAAAAAATGGCGTCAAACAGTACAATAACCACAACATCGTTTTCCAGAGCAACGATGATATTCTTAGAACAATATAAGTTTATTGAAGAGCCATGAACTTTCATTCGAAGAAGCAAACTATGAAATTCTACTTATAACACGGTCCTTTTCAATAGATGAAACTAAGGCCGAAACTTTCTAATTTTTTTGTATTCAACTATTAAGATGTCAGACTAACCTCAGGTGTAAATTTTCACCCAAGAGATGTGACTCTTTTAATCACTACGATGTAAGAACAGATAATCATACATTGATTTTATTTTCATCATCGAAAAAGAATTTATTCAAATTAAAATCTGTCAAAATTCCTGCAGCTTTGACGATTTTCCAAAAGCATACATACATCCATACATACATACATACATACATACATACATACATACATACATACATACATACATACATACGTACGTACGTACGTACGCACGTACGCACGCACATACATACATACATACATACATACATACATACATACATACATAGCATTTACTCAAGCTCGTAATAAAATACATCCACTGCAGCAGCACCAACATCTACAGCTAGGACCATTTATCACTTTTGTTTTTCGAAATTTATCCCGGAACACCATTCTGATAGTCGGGCGACAGTATTGATCAGTTGGTAGTAGGCAGCCAGCTTTTTGTCCTAACGCTTCATTCATAATCAGACGTTTTGCCAAATGTTTGAATTTCCACTGGACGGTTTTTCCGTGTTATCCTTAGCGCACCGAGCATTGTATGGTCTGTTTCGGCAGAAAACCCTCTACTACCCACTTCTACTGGGAACAACTAAGTATTCCATCCCCTTCTCTTGCTTGTCGCCCTCAGCTCTGTTTGCTTGGTGAACAGTAGCCTGATGACACCTCTCCTCCCAAGGTGCAGTCAACTAGATGGCCACCAGCTTCTTCCTAGACTCAAACCAAATCAAAACATTTGGACGAAGAAACTTCTGGACAATTTCCGGGAAAGCCAATTTGTTTCTTATGATTCACACATGCATATCCTAACTCTCTGATTCATCGAGGATTCCCCTCCTCTATGGTTAGGTATTGCTGCTTTCTCCCCCTTTAGTAAAGTTGTTAAATCTTGACCTAGTGATTGGTACTGTCTTTTATGCTTTATCTTGCTCCCAAAGATGTCTTCTAGCTCTCGGAGGTCCTCGTCATGTCTCCATCTGTAGCGGCTTTGTATTAGTGCAGCCTGAAATGCAGACAAGATATACTCTAGGCTACCTCTTTTACCACAGAGAGGACACGCAGGAATCTCAATGACGCCTCATCTGCGCAGGGGTCTTTTTAGATTGCAAATGTTCATTCAGTAATGACAAAATGGTAATTCTAGATATGGGACCAAGCTGGATTTCTCTGTGGTGAAGACCACCTGGTCCATTCTCCTTGATGTCCCAATTATACAATCGTTGATTGACGATTCTTTTCAACTACTTTGCGTAGTTCGTGCAAGATTATTGACCTTCTCGTAACTGGAAGAGCTTCCTAAAAGCGTCGGGAGTGACCTTCTCCCAAACCATGTCTTCCAGTGTAGGTTGTTTCCACTATGTGTTTATGATGGTGGCTTTTTTCTGCTGATTCAACTGCACGGAAAACTGACCACTTTCTAACAGTCCGGACTTAAATACCCGAAGCAGCGTTCATCTTGTCCTCAGAGTGTTTCAGAATCATCAGTACACTTGCATTGGCCAATTTATACTCTTCCACCACTGATGTCAATAGTAGCTGGAGCATTCCAGACCTGGTGTGGAGCCCAACTCCTGTGAATGAGGGTGGGACTCGAGGCCATCTGCGCAGACACTTGCTGATTGTTTTCTCTAAGCTCTCCACATTTGCCGTTGCTATCTCGTATAGCATCAACTGCCAGACTAGTCTTCTCAGTATATCGTTCTGGTATATCCGTGACTTGAATTTCCTGTGATGTCATGATTTGTCAAAGCTCTGCAGTTCTTCTTCTACATGGTTCTTCTGCCGTTTGATGCCGTTAGTGTCTTTCAGCTTCGAATTAAACCACTTGCCAAGACGCTTGATATGATTATCCAGGATAGATGGGATCTCATCTTGTGTCTTCATCACACACTGGGATGTAAATCTACCGTTTCTTATAACCAAGCTTCTGGATCTTCCTTGGCTTAAACCTTATACGAGCGCATGATACCGCATCTCCGTCAATGATGTCAGCACCCATCTTGCCTGGACATGTATGTGAGTGGTAACTATCAGGTCATCCATAAGTTCCTTCTTGGTTGGCACACGTATCCCTGACATTGTGTTTTGCATTCTTGTCTCCCGAACTGCTGTTTTGATTATGAAGTTCATTGCCATGACAAACAGTATAACAGAGATGGTACAGCCTGTGATGATCCCTCTTTCCAGCACAATAAATGAAGTGGCGAACTTCTCTGTCGTAAATCGTAGCTGGACGCTGCTGTAATACCTTCTGATTAACTTCTGTACACTCCCTAGTATATGATAATGATCAGACTCGTGCAGCTGCTGTCTTCATGTGATATTGGAAATCGGTTATGCCTTCCGCTAAATCCATTTGACTTTTTCTTCCAAAACAACTATATTTGACCCTGAAAACCATTGCATATTTGGAGGTGCATTAAGGGAAAAATTTTGAATATCGTAAGTGTTACGAAATTTTTTGACATTTTTTCTCCTTCAATTCAATGCGGGAGTCGCGGGAGCTCAGATGGTGTAGTATGGCACTCGTAATACAAGGACTACAGGTTCAGTACCCGCCCAGGCCAGCCCGGGGCGATTGCTTCAGCGTGCCTTGAGCAAGGCATCAAGCTCCAACTTCATCGGCAGGATATAGTCCATAATGTATTCAATGTGCCATAAAAACCAACAACAAGCAAACAATATTATTTCAATTCAAATTGTATCTGATGTCAGCCCACACATGTCCCATCAACCCGACAAATTGCACAATCTACACAACAGAGTAAAGAGCATCGTGGCACCTACCAAGACACATACAACATTCATTCCAATATTACAACGAAAACAATCATATTTGGAGTACCATGTGTAATAGGCATGTATATGTAACAAAGGTAAAACATTTAATAATAAAAACAAAATACTGAAATGTCTTGACCATGTGGACTTGTATTAAGAGAGTAAAATTAGTTATGTTATAACTGAACTCTGTCTTTGGTTATTTCTCTTTAATTTTGCTGATAGTTAAAGTGGTTCAAAACTGTTTCAAGTGTTTATTAATTTACGAGTAATTCTCTGACCATTTTATGGACAATATGTAGTGTTCTTGTTTTTTATCCTTGCATTAGTAAAATTTAATTTTTCTTTCTTGTTCTTTTTTTTTTAAATATATAAATCAGTTTCTGAATTGAATTAAAATGAAATAAGATAAGCACTGCGCTCCATTACATTGCACCTTACTTTAACATTTTACTTTACAAGTTACGACCAACCGGCCCATTTATATTACCAGAATTATCATCGTTAGACAATTATGTAACCATTCACTGACTTTATCCTGGGATTCTTTTTTACGTTTTGTATTATACAGTCTTCCATTATTTTGAAAATAATTATATAACCGTAATACACACTGATATTTTTATATCTGTAACCAACTCATTTCCATCAATGGAACTCAGTTGTTCAGACATCACAACACTGGGAGCTTGGCAGGCTTTAATTGCGCGGCCTCGTTGCTAATGTTGAGTCATTTCAAACGGTGTTAGAGTACCCGTTGCTTTTCTATAGTGGGCGGAGCTTAGGGATAAATCAATTAAGGTCAGATTACCAGTGACCATCTTAGGACAACGTCCGTTTTCCAATGGCCCCGCAAGAAAAGTAGTATAAAGAATTTACAAAGTTTCGAACAGGTAATCATAGGCTGAGTGTAGAATATGGACGATGGAAAGAAATACCTAAACATGGCAAGAGAAATGTATATTGTGCAGCAGTGGAGAAACCGGTAACGACTTTCATTATTTACCCGAATGTAATTTTTTTCAACAACGCAAGTGTCACATTAAAAACAAATAAACCTTTCTGCCAGACCAAATGTGATTAAAGTTATAACACTTCAAAGTATGAAAAATATTAGTCAATTGAAATGTGTATGTAGACTTGTGACTATTGTACTAAACAAAATTTTGTCTTTGTTAATCCCTTCTGTGTTCATCCTTAAGCATTTGCATCGCCACACGACTGCACGATAAAGTAACTACCAGTATATCGTTTTTCCTCATATGTAGTTGGAAAGCTATCTCATAGTAAATAAACCTGTTATTCATGTTACAACAACAGCAACACCAATGTTTGGCTTGTAAGTGTATGGTTTCCTTGCATAATGTAAACTGCCGCCCATGCCGATTTTAAAAGCACTAGCATCGATTCTGGACCTCTCTCAAATGTTTGATTAAACTAGTATACAACCTCAATTTGATTTTAACATTTTTCAATTTGCTACTTATCTTACATAAGGAAAATATAATTTTAGAATGGATATTTTGTACAAGAACGTTATTGGACTGTGATGCTCCGCGAGCTGACCTTGTGTTACAATTTACAGGTAAGAATCTTAACAGAAAATAATCGACTGGCGCTGATGCAAATTTAAAAATACACCCACAATTCCCGGCTGAAGAGGCCGATGCCTTATCCATTAGGCCAAGGAGGCGTTGAAGATACTTGTATATATTTTGATATGTTGGCGATTTATCATCGAACAAAAATTCATTCTTGGATGAAATGTAAATCTTTAACAATAAAATAAATAATTGTGCATACGTAATACGCCCTACGAAAAATTACTGTCATTGCCATTGTTCTTCCTGTTGCTGAAATTATTATTATTATTATTATTATTATTATTATTATTATTATTATTGTTGTTGTTGTTGTTGTTGTTGTTGTTGTTACTACCGTTAATATTAGTATTAGTATTATTGAAAATGACAACAATAACAACAATAAATAAGAATCAACGGTATTAGTAACATTATCATAGACGCGATTTTCGTCCCCTTCACGAAAATAAACAAATCAATAAGTAAACTGAACTCTGCTCGTTTTGTATATGTACATTAGAAAGAGAATCTATAAGATCCTCCCAAAAATTTTAATATTTTATTTGTATTCCAGAGCAACGATGATATTATTAGCGATATAATTTTATTGAAGAGCCATACACTTTTATTCGAAGAAGCAAACTATGAAATTCTACTTATAACACGGTCCTTTTCAATAGATGTAACTGAGGCCGAAATGTTCTAATTTTGTATTCAACTATTAAGATGTCAGACTAACCTCAGGTATGAATTTTCACCCAGGAGATGTAATTGTTTTAATCAAACTTGGAAAATCGTGAAAGCTGCAGGAATTTTGAAAAAGATTTTAATTTGAATAAATTCATTTCGATGCTGAAACCTCTCCCCACCGCAAGAAAACTCAATGGAAGGTTATGTGTCCGTACGTTACATTGATTAATACAGTTACATCTCCTGGGCGAAAGTTTCATGCCATGATTGTATCCCACTGATGGAAATGAAATTGAGTTGGTTACAAATATGAAAGTGTCAACGTGTATAGGGTTATATAAGGATTTTTAAAATAATTTAAGACGGTATAATACAAAAAGTAAAATAAAATCCCTTGGTAAAGCCAGTAAAATGGTCACATATTCGGGTATAACGATGACAATGCTGGTAATATAAATATGCGGATGTCTTGTAACTTGTAACGTAAAACCAAACAAAAAAAACAAAACAATGAAATAAAAAACAATGCAATTTACTAACACAAAGGATAAAAGACTTAGAACTCCATATTGTCCATAAAAAGTTCATGTCATTATTGGTAAATTAAATCCAAACAATAGACATTTTTAATGACTTTAACTATCAGCATGTTAAAGAGAAATATCAAGGAACAAAGGTCAGTTTTAACAAGGCGACTGTTGCTTTTCGTATGCAAGTCTACAAAGCCAGAGAATTTATTTAAATTTTAAATATTTATTCTTTAACATACACATGCCAATAAGGAATACCAGGGAGTGTACAGCAGCTAACCAGGAGGCACTACAGCAACATCCGGTTACAATTTACGACAGAGAAGTTCACCACTTCATTTATTGTGCTAGAAAGATGGATCATCCTAGGCTGTACCATCTCTCTTACACTGTTTGTCAAAAACAGCAATTAGAGAGAAAAAAGGACCAAACACAATGTCAGGGATACGTGTGCCAAAAAAGAAGGAACTTGTTATTCCTGTTTCAACAACAGAAACGCCGTTGTTTGGCTTGTAGAAGTATAGTTTCCTGACGTGTTGTAAATTGCTGATAGTGCCGATTTTTCGTGCACTAGCATAGATTTATGGACCGCTTTCACATGTTTAAAGAATACAATACCTATTTCATCTTGAACAAATTTTAAATTGTTAATTTTGGCTGAAATATCGAGCATTAAGGTATGACAAAATGGGATTTAAAAAATGCAGCCCACAGAGAGAGATTTTTACTTCTTTCATTTTAGTTTTCATATATTTCCCGAAAACATCACTTGAATCACAAACCGATTTCGACAATATTCCTGTCAACAGTATTGATAATGTAAGGTTCCGAAATTATATTGATGGTCTAACGTAGTTTCTGGAGAGGCCCAGAGCACTAAACATGGTCCGGTTCTATTTTCATGCAAATCAATGACAGCATAATTGGAAATGATTTAGAAATTTGAGATTTCGTTGATGATTATTTATGTGACGAACTAATTCGACCTAAAATCGTACAAATTGACATTTATAAATTTGAACAAAAAGCACGAAAATAGGCTATGCGATTTTAACCCAAAAAAATTAAATATAATGCAAATAATAAATGGAACAAATCTCATAAAATTAGTACGTCGTATTCCTTGAAAGAAACATCTTTTGAGAATCATATTAACTATATTGGTGAGTATTGGGTCAAATAACGGTTAGGCACAGCTTATTCATTTTTTTTACGCATGTGCCTGCTTTGTAAACATTTGAACGTTATTCCAGGTACTGCTACCATTAAGTTTTGTTTGAGTTTTTAAACAAATGCTATATATTTTGTATTTAAAATAATTCGAATTAAAGGGTGTTATTTTAATATAAAATGCTATAAATTTTCTTATTACATTTTTAACGTAAAGGGCCAATAGCTCTTATTTTTGTTCATCATTTTATCTTCGATTGTGTAGAATAAATCTAATAATAATTTATACAATGTTCAGCAGCCTTGATAGTATAAATGATATGTGCATCATGATATTAAAATGAAGATTTGTCTTTCCTTTCCCTGTGCTTCTAATAATCATATAATGCAAATCAGATAATAAAAAGAAGTGTTTTGTATTTTAATACTTTTATTATCGGCATCAAAATTGACTGTTTCCATGATGTTACTTTGTTATATAAAAACCAGTTTGATTTACTTCGTAGCCATTAAAATATTGATGTATTGCTTCTGTTATCATGATTTAGAAGTAAAATAAGGTGACAATATAAAACTGTTATACAGATTAATTAGTACTGATAATATATACATATAATGTATATCACAAGGTTAAATAAAACATACATCTGATACAGATAATTTTCGAAGGAGTACACAAAATTTCAATGTTTGTCGTAAATTCAACGAGGTTTCAAAAGGGTGCAATTATTACTGAACTTTTTTTTATTAAAAGTAAAAATATATTCAATTCTATTTCTAGGCAAAAGTGATATTGAAAGAGCAAAATGTGTCATTTATTCTTGTAGTGAAGTAAAATTAAATTTAACACATGAGTTTTTTGTTGAAATGTCTTGTTTAATAGAAGAAATAACACGTACAATCAATACCTGGGTGTTTATGAAATAAATTAAAGTAGTTTAAAGTGCATTAGATGATACAAAGAGTAATATTGAAGGCGTAAATCTATATTCTTTTAGAAAATTTCAAACAAATAAAATGTATTAAACAGAACTTAACCAACATTTTACAAACCAAACATATGATTACAAAACAATCACACACAAAACAAGCTGCTGCAAAACTGCTACAAACAAATAAAATGTATTTTACTTATTTATTTATTTATTTATTTATTCATTTATTTAGTTTTGGTTTTACCCCTTCTTTTCTTCGCTATTTTGTCAACATTCTAAATAATGTTCGACATATTTTAACTGACAATTTCTACTTTTAGCACATCTTTCTTTACCTTATCCTCGCCTTTCACCTGCTCTCTCTCTCTCTCTCTCTCTCTCTCTCTCTCTCTCTCTCTCTCTCTCTCTCTCCATTATCGTGCTTGGTAGCTCTTGTTACTATTTAACCATTTGAGTAGAGCTCACGTCACAAAAGCGCAGATGTAAAAACGTCTGCAACCTTTTTGGGAGAAAGGTAGATAGCATATGGACTCATGTCGTGTTCCAAATTAGAGTATGGACTCAGGTTGTGGTCCCTATTAATGTATGGAGTCAAGTCGTGATCTATATTAGAGTATGGAGTCATATCGTGTTCGCTGTTAACGTTTGGACTCGGGTCATGATCTCTATTAGCGTATTGACTGAGGTCGTGATACCTATTAGTGTATGGACTCAGGTCGTGATCTCTGTTAGCGTCCAATCCGAGGTCGTCATCCCTGTTAGCGTACGGAATCAGGTCATACATACATACATACATACATACATACATACATACATGCATACATACATACATCTCTCTCTCTCTCTCTCTCTCTCTCTCTCTCTGTGTTTTGCTAAAATTGTAATTGCAAAATTTTCATTCGTAAAAGAATGAGTATATGTACATTTTGTAAAATCTTGCTGCATTTATTTTAATCAGCTCAGGCCAACATATTGTGGTTCATGTAAAACCCAAGCCAAAAGCACGTGATCCCTGCGGTTGTCATGTTGATGAGTAGTGGAAGGGCAGTAACTCAATTAAGACGAACCGAATGGTTATTTATATAGTTATTTCCCTTTTTGGTCAGACACCTCGGTCGTAAGTCGAATCTAAATTCATATTATCCCAAGCATGAATTCTTTTATTCTTTTTTTTTTTTTTTTTTAAATAAAAACTCAGAGGTCCAAATTTTCCAATGTGAAAATTGAATACCATAAAAATGACCAGAGTTTTCCTCAATACTTTCTAGATGGAAATAGCTAATAAATGATAAAACGACTGCTTCACCAATTTTTGTTTTCGAGTGTGTGTGCTTTTTCATGGGTTAACATTAATGCATAATGAAATCTTTTGGATGTGCAGGTTTTGGCATAGAATTGAAGCTTTTATAAAAATATTTTCAAGACACTACATTATATACATACGGGTCTATAAAAATTTATTACACGAAGCTCGAACAGAAGATCTCAAGAATCAGCTTAAACGTGTATTTTGCAACCGAGTTATTATATTATTTAAATTTTACTTATTTACTTGTTTACTTATTATTATTTACTTTTTTTTATTTACTTGTGGTGTTTTGACGTCATCGAATGTTTCAAAAAAAAAAAAATGTATAAACAAGAAAACTATGCACCAATGTCATTAAATAAGGGAAATCACTGTATCAATATTGTTCGATTCTTTTAATAGCGTTACTTCCCTTTATAACAGAACCGTGAGAGTTTAGGCACCAATGTAGCAGTCTCTATTCCCGTGTCTTTCCTTTTTTAAAAATTCACCTATACAGGTTCCTTATTACACGTCAGTAATGTGTATCTAGGTTCTCGCTCGCATCCCTTATATTGCTTTCTAATTTGTATAACGGAAAGTATCGCATTATGACAAAAATAGATCGACAGACCTGCATTTGACGATGACGATGACGATGACGACGACGACGACGACGACGACGATGATGATGATGATTGTCATTGTTAGTATTACTATGAATGATTCGTTGATGTATAATCTGATTTAAGTATCAATATCTTTAAAATAGTGTCACTAGCTTCTAACTACAGATATACTCGACCAATATCGGTGTTGGCTATACGAACGGCAAACCTTTGGCTATACAAATGGCAACAAGAGCCTGTATGTGGAAAAGATAGTTGTATCAGTAAATATATGTGTATGTGTAAACAAAATAGCAATTTACATGATTGATGTATCCATGTTCCATTTATATTCTTATATGAGAAACATAATTCAAGTTGGGAATTTATATGAAAAGTATAATTCAAGTTTTAACATTTCTAGTAAATGCTGTTTCACATAATGTCAATTAGTAAGTACACACTGTCAATCGACGTATGGACACAATTAAATTTACGTCCCTTCTTTGCGTTTTATACTCTAGTCTGTATTACCTGTCTTTTGTTCTGTATAACAGCCTATATTTACATACCTTCTGTACGTTTTATACATGAGTCTGTGTGGTCTGTCTTTGCTCTGTATAACGTCAATATCTCTTTGTTTGGACCCAATTATTTTATTTTGAATTCTCAGCCTCTTCGGTTGTTATTTGTAAAACCTGAAACATCGGATGTGACCACTGCAACAGTGCCTAGTTAATTGACTTCACCTGATGTACGGTATGGTAGGCAGTTTGTTATATCCATCCCTTTTCAATGTACGTCAAATTTACTGCTTCATGAGTTTAAGTCGTGGTTGGTTAACTCAAGCTAATCATGTTGATATAAATAATACAGTCTATAAAATAGGTCAGTCTATGAGATGATCGCTTCCATTTTAATTTTATATGTGGCTATGATATGTAATTTGTTTATGCAGTACCTTGTCTCATATAACTCAGTGTCCTTGTTGCAGCACATATGCGGGGGGGGGGGAGGGGGAGGGCAATTTTAGTGACGTACGCACTTACGATTTTCAACACAATCATGTTATTTCAATACAATTTTAAATATTATTAGATCAAGAATTGGTCAAACAATGCGCCGGCATTGATTTTTGTAGGACTGATTTCAATAATTGAAAACCCTGGTACATTCTTAGATTTTCTGGTAATCGGTTTGATTTTTGCTCAATAGAAAAGAAACTGCATCTTTTGGTTCTTTCCCTCCTCCTGGAAACTGTTCAACTTCTACCAGGTTGAGAGTGGAAGGGGAATGCTGAAACAACGAAGTATAAATTGTCTCCCGAAAGGTGAGGCAAAGAGAGGGAGTAATGTTTTAGGGGTCCTTACTATGTATTAAAAACTTTACGTCATAATCACATGACAAATGTCACTGTCGTCTCCTTTTTTTAACGAAATTTCGGTCATAAGCACATATTGTTTGAAAGAGCATTTTATTGTTGTTGTTTTGTTTTTTTTCTAATTTAGACAAGGAACCGAAATTGTTTAACGAAGTATATCGCATGCTTTCATTGCAGCTATTACGTGCATTACTCCAAGCATCATAATTCAGAAATTTATATCAACCGATAAATATAGAATATTACCCCTGGAAAGCGCAAGAAAGTAACTGAGAGACAGTGACACATTCTCGATTGGTAAAAAGGAACAGAAAAAGCACCGCTGACAGACATAACGGGAAGTTAAACTGTTTCACTGAAGAAACGCTCCGAGGACTTTGCATGCAGAGGGTTATTTCTGGCAATCTTTTGGGTAGAAAGATGGTGGAATCGAAGATAAACAAAAGACAAGAACTCCAAGTGGTTGTTGAGATGGCTCACCAGGCTGACATTTACCTCAGAGTAAAATGACGGGGCAGCTGGCCAAGAAATTCGGGTTAGTACGATGTTTTCTGACAGATAGAATCTTTTTCTACTTTTTAGTGACGGCAGCTAAACTGAATGGCAGATAGGCATCTTTTGCGAACGTCTTATGTCAAGACGTTTTCTGTAAAATTAGGTCAACTTCTGTTGACCAGTTTTCCAGATGAAATAATTTTAAAAAATCTTTTGTTGCCCAAGTTGAAAAGGATCTTTTGCCTGGATACTTTTAGTTAAATTAGGTCAAACTCGGTTCATCATGTGTTTAGAAAAAAATTGTGTGAAAATTTTCTTATCTTTCGTAATTGCGGCAATATTTGAACAGATTGCAGAAATTTACACAAAATTGAAAGGCGCTCATATCTGAACGGATTCTGTTAAATTTTCTTCACATTTTTTTCTGTGGTTTATATGTCATTTCAAAGTTTTTCTGTTTTCAGTAGTGCGTTGGTACCATTTGTACAAAGTTGAAAGTCTTCAGGCCAGCATTCTTTCTGTGAAATTTGGTCAAAATCCTTATTAGCAGCGTTTGAGAAGTCATTTGAAGCTTTTCGTATTTTTGGTAACGGCGGCGATGTATGAGTATCAATTGGCTTCATTTCAATAAATATGAAATTAAATTTACAACAGTATATTCTAAATTTAATTTGGTTTAATTCTCATCAGCATTTTGTGAAAAGATATGTTCTTGTTTAAGTAATGGCGGCCATATTTGATGGTGAATAAGACTCATTGTATACAGTTCAAAGGACCTTATGCCAGGATGGGTCTTTTTTAAATTGGCTCAAATTCTGTCCATCGTTTTTCTTTTACACGATTTGGCTAAAGGTTTTCTATTTTTAGTCATGGAAATCTCATTTGAATGTGAATGAAAATCATTTGAGCATGAGTGTCTTCTGCTAAGTTCGATTAAAATAGTTCAGTCTCTTATTGACGAAAATGAAAATATCGACGGCCGCTAGCACGCTCCGTCAGTCAGATGTAAGATGACCTAATTAATATCACTGAATCTCGCACACTATAGAACTTCTCCAAAATATTGATGATGTAAGCCATTATTGCAATTTTGATCAAAATTAGATCAGATTTATATTCTCTGCCGTAGTCAGAAGAAACTGCTGAGGGCCGATGGGCGACATACGAAACAGAATGGACGCAGGAAAGCCTTAAGGCCAGATGAGCTAGGAGTAATAATTTCGTGATAAAATTCAGTTGGTGCAACTTTTCGAGTTTTTATATGGCAGAATAGCAATTAAAACTATTGTTCTAAGTGAGCATCTCCATCCATCCATCCTCAGAGAGAGAGAGAGAGAGAGAGAGAGAGAGAGAGAGAGAGAGAGCGCCTTAACGATTTTGACACTGAAGTGCGTGTTTATGCCCTTCATTTTAAAAACATAAACAACTGTGCTCTGTTTTGGAATTTCCAAAAGAAAACAAACAACATATATTCATGGTGACGATGTTGGTGCAAGGGCATATAAACTGAAATTCTTCTGAGAAGAATATGAAATGAATACCATTCCACGTCTTACCAAATTGCCTGATTAAAATCATATAGCAACTAATTTATTGAGACGTCTAATGGCATCATCTAAGCGGAACATTTATACCAGAATATATTAAGGGCTTTATATAATAATTTCCAGACTTTGAGGAGAAATAAGTATAAAGGTGAGATATTTTTGTAAAATACTATGGTTAAACAGAGGCCATGAAGCAGCGGAAATATTACGCTTGATGAATCTAACAGAAATAAGACAAGCATTAAAATTTTGTTATGAGAAAATATAATTGGACATATTATAGGTAGTTTTAATTGTATAAAATGTATACGAGTTCAAATATATTTAAAACTTCTATATTTTTCATCCAATCCTCCTTGACATATTTACTATCAATCAAAAATAACTATTTCTTTTTGTGCGACAACTTTTCTCTAAAGCAACTTTGGTTAATAGAAAGTTCTATTCCAGTTAATACTGTAGAAGAAGTTATATTTGTCCTGGACATTCACCAATATTAGAAAATCTGCAAGTGTTCTATTTGAAAAATTTTCGTTAAGTTCTTTTTTAATTGCATTCTCTTTACTGATATATGCAGTTTTTGCAGATTATGGTGATGCAAGCAATGACTATGTAGCTTATTTGACTTTCCTGTCCAGCAAAGAACGTACCTTGGTGAAATATATTGGTAACAAAAGAAACCCATCGTTCAAATCAATAAAAGATTTATTATTATTATTATTATTATTATTATTATTATTATTGTTGTTGTTGTTGTTGTTGTTGTCTTTGTTGTTGTTTTTGTTTACTTATAACCTATTCCCGTTAATTTCACAATGTTGTTACTATTACTGCAAACCAATACTTTTCAGTTTAATTTCAATAATTTATACTAATAATATATACAATGTGAGAGTAATTCATGAAAGGGGAACTACCGACAATCGGGGTTCCTCTGCGAATTTTAGTAAAATGCTATTTAGGTAGCAGGAAGCGATATGTTAACACAGATCCTGGTCAGAGACAGGTATAGAAGCCTTAATCTACACTTCCAAGGAAAATATCCTGCACAGATATAACTGTGTTGATGTAATCGATCGCTGCATGTCATTCATTCCTCCGTGCGAATGCAGTAATTTATTTTTTCTGGATGGAGGCATATCAGAGATGCATAATCTCTGCATCGAGTAAACCGTACAAATGACAATAAAGGCTCTCCAGTACAGAAAATGCGCCAGGTACACAATACGCACAGATGCATTGAAATTAATTTGTTTAAAGCACAAAGTTATGGAACACGTGTCTTTTTGTTTGTTTTTGAGTGTTCAAAGTGGTGGTAGGGAATCTGCTTAATCATTTTACACAACGACGACTTTTGCAAGATATGTTGAAGAAGGCAAATACGAAGAATCTTGCAGCGGAATTAGAAGGTTTATTCAACAGCACTGACAATATCCAGGTCAAGATGTATTCCATACTCACTGTAAAGTTTACTTGGATTCAGTAACTTTAGATAGCGTTTTGCATTGGTGTTCATTAGTGCAAGCAGAAATGTTATAAATGGTTATAGGTTAAAAAAATTCGACAATCATAGACCTAAATTAAATTAATTAGAATGTTAGACTTTTTATGTCACGTGAGAGCACTACTTTGATTTATACTTACATGTCAATATGTAAATACTGATATTTGAAATCTTCTATAACAACTGTTTGTTTTTCATGGATTTTAGATGTTAAAATCATATATAAATGATCTCCGGTATTTGAAAATATATATATTACTATTGTCAGTAATAATAATAAAATTTCGTGCACATCACTTTGTATATAATACTGTTTTCATTTTTAAAATCATATTTAGACACGAGATATGTTTCACATTCCGTTTTGAACTCCTGACGATAATTTCTCAATGTCTAAGAATAGTTTATATGAAATAATACACATTTCGTTTGTTGTAATCCATAAGAAATTAATGCAGACATTAAATGTTACAGATTTCGTTTGATGTCCTCTGTAAAAAAAAAAAAAAAAAAAAAATTGATGACTTTGGTTGGATGCCCACTTGCATGGTTAGGCGATGACTCTTTAAGACATGCAGTTTTTCTGAAAAAAAGTATGACCTCTCTTGTTTAACAGTCTTTACCTGGTGCTCAGGTCCATATGGTTTGATGTGATGTGATGTGATGTGATTATGATTTTTAACGTAGCTTTAACAATTTTTCGGTCATATCGCTACGATGTCTGCAGTGTGGCAGTTTATAGTGATGTCTAGCACTGGGGCATCATGCCGCAGACATGTAGCATGATGTCCCACCCAGTCACATTATCCTGACACCAGGCCGACCAGTCCTAACACTAACCTCTTAATGCTGAGCGCCAAGCGAGGCAGCTGTTAGTACCATTTTTGTAAGTCTTTGGTATGACTCGACCGGGGATCGAACCCACGACCTCCCGCATCCGAGGCGGGCGCTCTAACCACTAGGCCACCGGAGCGGTCCATATGGTTTGAACTGTTGTTTCAAATTTCTTTACTGGTGTTATGTTACAGACGGGGTTTTAAACTAGTCAGTTATACCTGTGAGGTCAGCCCCGTTGTCATAAGTCTGACCTCAATATTTCGAGGGATAAATGTTATCCCAGACGTAAACATTTACCTTCAAATCAACAAATGCAGTCTTTTGGTTGGTGAAAATATTCTTGAGTACTCCATGGAGTCAAGTTCCCTGACGGAGAGACCAAACATGGCTATTAAAACAATCAGAGACCTAATTAACCAACCGGATGCCTCTTCAGGGATCTGTTCACTATCACAATCAGAGAAAACAGGACAGCTTAGTTAAAAACCATCTTTTGCACCAAAACCATGTTTTGCTAGATTGTCTGACGTGAACGATTTGAATCACAAAAGTTGAACACCTGCAACACTGCACTTCTTATCATGAATGTCCATATTCTCGAATCTTTCTGTAAGAATTGCCGTATCAATGGTAATTTTAGCTGCTCAGATGTCTCGAGTTTTTATTTTAAAATCTGTACTATGTTTGCTATTTAGTGAAGTAGTTTATATTTTATTGGAATTTGCGACATAATGGCAAAAAAATATTCAATTTGTATTTAAAATTCCGTTTAATTAAACCGCAAATTTGAATTTGAACATTAATCAAGCTGCAAGAAAATGAAGACCTTACGGCGTGTTTTTGTAGCCACCATTCTCGTTGGAAAAAGAAATACATGCCCCGAATATGCCCCATGAGTGATGTGTTATCTTGGTCATTTTGTTAAATGCGCACTCCCTTTCCTTAGGAAGAATTTCAATTATCTTGCTCGGCACTGTCTTCAACGTTAAATCAATACTTCTCTTCTCTTTATTGATGGTAGGGTTTGGTATTATCTTAAGGTTATGGCGTGATTCCTTAATAAAGTATCACCAAAGCCACTGCTTGGAGACTCCGAGATGACTTTCAACTAGCCCTAAGCCTTGATATAAAAATGGATGGCCGCTTTACAACCCCTACCGCCTACCCATACACACATAGATCTGCGTTGCTTTATTAGAAGAGTCTGCTTCGCACAGTGCATGGTGATTTTATTAGTGCTGCTGCTGTTGCTGATACTGATGATGACCATTATGGTAGTGGTGGTTATGATGCATCAACTTATCGCCGTCACTGCAATACAAACCGCTTCTGCTGCTTCCGCTTCAACTGCTATAGTAATCGCTTACACTCTCGTTTCTTTGTACCCCACCACCTGCCGATTTTAAAAACAAAAGCATCAAGGATATTAAAAAATGCACAAAACGTTCAAACCTGATTGTCGTCATTGGGTCCCTAGCACTGCTTCAAACCAGACGGAAGTTTCTGTAGAACCAAGGTCGCCATATTTGCTTGGGCAAGACTGTTTTCAGGCAACAAATATGATGTAGTTCATCGTCTTCAAAAGGTCTGAATAATTCCATAAATTTAGGAATTATATATCTCAATGAACACATGTATACCAGAGTTCCTCCTTTTTACTTGTTTAACATCTTTTAGGAATATTAAAACTAGATATTGCAAATATTGGATGCAGACGACAAAGTTTTAAATGACATCGTCTGTTCTAGACACTAGGAAAGGACAGTGAGCAGTCTGTCTGCCTGTTTTCATCGATAGATTCTATTTGATTTGAAACAGTTAAAAGTTGACAGTGTTTGGGACCTCCTGGCGACATTCAGGTTAAAAATTATGAATTGATGAATAAAACGACTAGGTTTGTGCATTTCTTTTTATATCATTGATGCTTTTCATTATCAAAATCGGTGATGGGGTGGGGGCAAAAACAGACGGGAGGGTAAGCGAATACAATAATGCTGCTTATTGTTACTACTACTACTACTATAATAAAACAACAACAGATGATACTACTACTACTGTTGTAGCAAAAATAGGAATAACAATTACTATTATTACTACCAGATTCGCGATTAAATTTGTTGTTAAGTCTAATCCGCAAATTATACTCCAAGACTTGACTAACAAGAAATTTAAAAGGAATGTCAAAACTTACTGCAGGGGTCTATTTACAAATGCGCGTGTGATTATATATGAAACATAACAAGTATTTTACTAGAGTAAAGGGTATAATAGTTTACTAGACCCAAGGATATGCTACTTTTCTAGAGTAAAGGGTATAATAGTTTATTAGACCCAAGGATATGCTACTTTTCTAGAGTAAAGGGTATAATAGTTTACTAGACCCAAGGATATGCTACTTTTCTAGAGTAAAGGGTATAATAGTTTACTAGACCCAAGGATATGCTACTTTTCTAGAGTAAAGGGTATAACAGTTTACTAGACCCAAGCATATGCTACTTTTCTAGAGTAAAGGGTATAATAGTTTACTAGACCCAAGGATATGCTACTTTTCTAGAGTAAAGGGTATAATAGTTTACTAGACCCAAGGATATGCTACTTTTCTAGAGTAAAGGGTATAATAGTTTACTAGACCAAAGGATATGCTACTTTTCTAGAGTAAAGGGTATAATAGTTTACTAGACCAAAGGATATGCTACTTTTCTAGAGTAAAGGGTATATTCATTTTCTAGAGTGAAAGATTGTTTTCTTGCGCAAAGGGTATATTAGTCAGACTAAATTAACACTAAAGTCTGACTAAATTGAGACTTGTCCCCTGGTCTCAGCAAATTTTGACTATTGTTTGAATACTGGCGAACAATTACCTTCTTTTACTTGTTATATTTTAGAATCAGCCAGTATATGGATGAGTACAATATTTAGCTGTAATACTTCAAAATAACGTCTTTAATGAGTACAACTTTTAGCAGTCATACTTCAAAATAACGTCTTTAATGAGTACAACATTCCGCGGTCATACGTCAAAATAACGTCTTAAATGAGTACAACTTTTAGCGTCTATGACGTAATATAACCGGATAAAACCAGTTCGCTGACTGTAAGGGTTGCACATGCCTAGACTGCGATATTCCACAAGCTTCTCAGCATGTAGACTTTTTTAAAATATGCATGTAATTCACTCATATCTAAGATCATCTTGACATCAACAGTTCTACTTAATAAGAAGAAGAAATATACTTTATGAAATTAATATGGTTCATGGGTTAGTGTACTCATTTTCTGATCACAGTAAATCTGATTTCATAAGAAACACACTAAAATATGTTCGAACAAGGATCTTTACGTGACCAATTTAATCCGAAATACAAACAGTAGAAATATTTCAAATTTACAAAAAAGTCATCCAATTACCGGCTCAACGCAAAAGATGTGTTTGTTTTTGTTTGGGTCATGTCTATTTTGCTTCCTCTTTTTCTGACATAACAGACAGGAGGCAGTACTAGTGTAGCGTGCGGCAACAGCCACATTATAATGTGTTCTGTAGTAAATTGAGTCTCCAATTGCCCTCTTTGTCGACTGTCGTTAATGTCAAATTGAAGCGATAGCATAGTCATGTAGAAGTAGTAACAGCTGCTGACCTCTGACCTCTGGAGAAAAAAGACGGCCCACGTCGCATACTGATAACTTGCCGAAGACAGTTTTAATGGTGGGTCACCTTTTGAAGAATTGTTCATTTTCCATATAAATAAAGTTTTTTTTTTTTTTTTTTTTTACACACGTTTGAGTTAAAGATTAAAAAATTTTAATTAAAAAAACGCAGATCCAAAATGTTATCAGCTTCATGATTCAGCTTTCGTTTCTTAACGATAATCCAATATTTTTGTCGACTATGCGTGACTTCCTTTTAAGAAAAGACCAACTGAAGCACACTTTCATAGTTAAAAGCGACGATGGCCAGCGTTTGAAACGGTTTAATAGGCTAAACATCTCCAGTTTTAAATTAAGCGACCAAAACCAACGTCAACTCTGTAGTCACAATTAGATATGATCATCTTTCTTTTTGCTCCCGCCATAACTAAGGCGCAGTGAGGGAACTGACTACATACTTCATTTATGGATAGTCATAAGTATTTTCAGAAAACCGAGGAGGTGGGACGGGGGTTAGCTAGTAGTAAGGAAAGGAGAGATGTTTTTCGCAAAGTAAGGGGGAAATAAATACAACATGACCTATCTACTAAATATTCATATAGCTGAAGAAGAGTTATATGTTAAGGCTGAACGTGGATTATATGATATTTATTGGGGGAATGAAATTTATTTGACGTGGCAGAGATAGAGCTAGAGAGAGATAGAGCTAGACAGAGAGATAGAGACAGACAGATAGATAGATAGAATTACTTATTTTATCTGGATATATATATATATATATATATATATATATATATATATATATATATATATATATATATATATATATATATATATATATATATATATATATATATATATACATATATACATACATTATATATATATATAGTCATTATTTTGAGGAATACTCATTACTGACACAATCTAACAATATTATTTTCAATCATACATATTTTAATTTATCGTAAGGATAATATAATGGACGCCCTTATCATGCCAATCTTTTACACAAAACCGTTGTGACCGAATATATTTGAATCACACCATATGTAACAAGATAACAGGGTTGGATTTCGGATTCACAACAGAACACTTTTGATGTTGATACAAATACAATGTTTATCGATGAATGGCTTGAATGAAAAAAGATTCTGAAACTCCTGTTGGACAAGTAAAGTCATTGGTAAATAAATCTCAAAATGGCTAGGTCCAAGCAGACTTTGGAGACTATACCTGAGTGAAGAGAAGTATTTTTTGCAGACATTCATTTTCACTCTCATTTTAATTTTTTTCATTTAGCAGAAATCCCTTTTCAGATTTCTGCTTATTTCCCTTTGGAGATTTACATTTAAATTTTGCACTTATTTTGCACTTATTCTGCACTTTTTTTCTGCCATTTATTTTCATATTTGCATTTTCATTATCATAGATTTTCAAATTTGTTTAATGTATCTACAGCCAGTTCTGAGAATTATTCATCTATATTTTTGTATTCACCTGTACGCCTTTATAGCTAGGTCAAGGTTATCAGTGGTGTGTAACCACCAATTTCAAATTTGGACATCAGTAAGAAGTGAGTTAGACTCACCCTGTATGTACACAATGGCCCAAGCGCAAGTGGATAGCGCATTAAATATGAAGCAGGACAATAGGCTTAGTACCTACTTTAGAACAGAGGTAGATAAAACATGTGGGAAACCTTTCTTGAAAGTGCACCATCCGGAAGGTTGTCAAACACTGGACTTTGGGGTCGCAGAAAATGGACCTATACAGGCCGACGTATTAACAGCCCTGAAAGTACAGGGATACGATATATCCCAAACTGAAGGGGTACAAAGTGCGGGCTACAACAAATTTGTTGTATATCCCAGAGACTATCAAAAGCCCCTCATTGACAAAGAACATATAACAGTAAGGGAGATAGAGGCAAGGGTGTATAAAACTCCCCCCCCCCATAGTAAGGGAATTGCAAGGGAGGCCCATCGACCTTTTTGTGTAGGGGCTGCCCTTAGAAGTGGAGACGGAGGAGATTATGACCAAAATAGAAAAGAAACTCCAGATAAAGGTAATACGCCACAAAATGGCGACTGTTTGAGGTTTTCAAGGAATAAAAACTGGCGTCAGGATTGTCACAGTAGACAGAGATGACGCAAAGAAAATCCCTTCGCACTTTTATGTGCTGCGATTTCTTTTAAGAAACTGGTACAATGGCTGCGAAAAGGACAGGAAATGTCCAAAATGCAAAATTGCTGGGCACGCAGCAAAAGAATGCCCCAATTTTATACCTGGAGCAACCTATGCTGGGGCTACCTATGCAAGCAAGGCAGCCCAAGGAACAGGAAATGTAAACCTAAACGAGGAAGAGCTGGAGGAAATTCACCAAGCAGTAAATCTGATGGTGGAAAAAGTTAGAGAAGAAAACAAAACTAACTTACAAAATGTACCTCCAAATGAAACCCCAAATAAAGAGGACTCAAAAACACAAGGAGAAAATGAGGAGGATTCTACTCCAAATGTGGAGTGGAACAAATTCCTAAGCCCATTTAAAACACCATCGCAATACTTTCCAAAAAACAGTCTGAGATGAGAGACTTTTGGAAAAGAACAAATTCTTCCCCTTAGCGGAGGAGGAAGAAGAAACGGAGACCTCCTTAGGGAGCTCCAAGGAAGCGGAGGAAAGTGGGGTAAATCCCCTGACTTCCACCCCCCAATACTCCAAGACCTGCTCGAAGACTAAAGAAAAGAAAGATGCGACTTTCTTTCTCTGTCTTCCTCAGGGAGTGACAGCCTAGTTGGGGAAAAGGTAGAAGGAGAAAAATCACTCCCCAAAAAAAAAAAAGAAAGAAGGGGGGAAAAAAGGAAAAGACATTATAAATAAGGAAGATCAAATGAACCCTGAAAGTGACGTTTCGGAACGAGACAGGGATGACAAACAGAACAACAAGACGAACGAAGACAACGACACGGACAAAGAAACGGACATGGAAATGGAAAACGACAGTGACATTGACAAAGAAACGGAAAATGGACAAGAGACAGAAATGGTAACATGCACAATGGGAAACTCAAACGACAAAGATGAGCCAAACAGTAGTGATAAAACAGGGGGCTAACACAACACCACCACCACCACCCCAAGTAAATGAATAACCATAAAGTAAATATTTAAATTTTAAACAAATAATGATAATTATTCTTTTAAATATAAGAATTTATAAAGATGACAGATGTGGCCACCTGGGATAGTTAAAAATGGAGGGATTCAGCTTCCATATAGCATCAATAAATATAAATGGTATAGATACAGAAAAAATAGATAAATTGTGTAACTACTATAATACCTATGATATACTTTTAATCCAGGAAACCCATAATGGATTTACAAAGGACCTTTTGGCATATACAGAAGAAAAATTAGACGTTATTGTTTTAATAAGCAATTATACAGGAAATGACGTAAAGGGGGGAGTAGCTACCATAATTAAAAATAAAAATTACTTAAACTGGGAAAAAATAGAAGGGAAAAGTGGTTTAGAAGGCGGAGTACTTCATGTCAGGGTAAACGGTTTTAACATAATACATATTTTCCGGCAAATAAATAAAAAAAAAACTGACTTCATTGAAAAATTTGATAAATATATAAGTGAATTCTCTATGGAGGAATTGGTGATTGGAGGGGATTTTAATTGGGTAAGTGACAATATAGATAGGATAGGGGATTTAACTTCAAACGATATAATCTTTAGGAAAACTATGTTGGAATTTTTAAAAAAAAAAACAAACTAGACGATATATACAGAAAACTAAACCTACTTCGTACGGAATATACTTATGAATATAAAAACGGACTAGCAAGTAGATTAGATAAATTCTATGGGACTTTTTTAAAAAAGGGACTCTATGTAGATGCTAACATTACAGATTTTAAGATATCAGATCATAAATTAATCGAAATAAAAGTAAAAACAAAACTTACAACTAAATGGGGAAAGGGTACATGGAAAATAAACAATAGACTTTTAGAAAATGAAGAATTTATAAAGGAAATAAAGGAATTAATAAATAGGATGTTTTTAGTAGAAGAGAAAGATATATTAATTCAATGGGATAACTTTAAAAAGAAAATTAAAAATATAGCCTTAAACTATAGCAAAAGATTAAGTGAATTGAGAAAGAAAGAGAAAGGAAATAATGTCACAACTCAAAAAAACAAAGGAGAAGGAAAAGCAAATTCTTTTGCAAGGAAAACTAAAAGGAATTAGGGAACAAGAAAATAAGGGAGTAGAGATTAGGGCCGGGAAATTTTCAGGTTTATATACTAAAGCTAGGGGATTATTTAAAAGGGAGGAATTTAGAAGAGGGGAGGAAAAAAATCTTAATATACTAATTGATGAGGAGGGAAATAAATTTTAAATAAGAAATGTGAAATCCTGGAAAAAATTAATTCATTTTATAGTAACTTGTATAAAACCCAAAGTATAAATGGTGACATGATAAATTCATATTTAAATGATGTTAAATGTGAACAAATTACATCAGTACATAAAGACTTATGTGATGCCTTCATTTTTACAGAAGAGATTATAAAAACTATCAACTCCCTAGCCAAAGGGAAGTCACCAGGAAGAGATGAACTCGCGGGGGAATTTTATAGAAAATTCCAACGTGAGTTAGCGCCTATCTTGGAATCTTTGTATAATAACATACTTTTAAAAAATAGTAAGATGACAGATACAATGAGGGAAGGTTTGATTATACTAATATACAAGGGGAAGGGTGACAAAAAAGACTTAAATTGGAGGCCCATCTCCCTCCTAAACAATGACTACAAGATTTTAAGCAAAATACTAGCAAATAGAATTAAACATTGTATGAATACAATAATAAATAAAAATCAAACATGTGGTGCTACTGGAAATGATATCCAGAACAATGTTTTAAATATCAGGACGATAATTGAATTTATAAAAGATTCAGGTCAAAGAGGCGCTATGGTGCTTCTCGACCAAGAAAAAGCCTTTGACAGAATTGAACACAACTATATACAACAAGTACTTGTAAAATTTGGCTTCGGAGAAAATTTCCGTAAATGGACCGAAATCCTGTATAGAGATATAAATGCTAGAGTACAGGTAAATGGTGGTATCACGGCAACATTTGGAATACAGAGATCAGTCAGACAGGGCTGTCCTCTATCAATGCTATTATACGTAATAGCGATTGAAATACTAAGTATAAAAATAAGAACTAATAAACTTATAGAAGGAATTAAGATCCCAAATTTGAAAGAGGAATTCAAAATGCTCCAACATGCGGACGACTGTACGAACTTTATAAGTGACCCAAATTCCTTTAAACACTTGGAAAAGGAATATGAAAATTTCGGTAAAGCCTCGGGGTCCAAAATTAATCATGAAAAAACTGAAATACTAAAAATAGGTAACTGGAGAGGGAACCACCCTGGGCTCCCACCCCACTTGATAAAAGAGGGTTAAAGCCTTAGGTGTATACTTTGGCAAAAATGAGATAGAAAACCTACAAAATCTAAAAAAGAAAGTAGATAAAAATTTTGAAATCTAGGCACAAACGCCATTGTGTATAATGGAGAGTGCGCAGTTGCAAAAACTTACTTTTACTTTAATATAAATTACCTTTTAAAATCTCTAGACTTGCACTACAAAGTGCTAAACAAAATAGATAAAGAAATAATAAACTATATTTGGAATTTCAAATTACATTACATTGAGAAAGAAACATATCGGGAAAACAAACGAGGAGGTTTAGCTTTACCAAATTTAAAATGGATGCAAGAAGCTAACATTATCAACAGATTTTTAAAAATTAAAGCTTCCCCGGATATGCCGTGGGAAGCTATTTATATTTATTGGTTTGGTTTTATCAACAGAAATAGACGGGATATTTTTACAAACAATTCTTTAACCAAAAAGTTTTTCGTAAGCAAAAAATTTAAATATATAAGAGTTGGTTTTTAAATTCAGGGATAATAAAGAAATTTGGGAAGGGGATAAAAACACAAACTAATAAGGGACTTTTATACCAAAAATCAAAGATGTAAAGTAGAAAGGGAAAACTGGGGGGTGGATTGGAACATTTCATGGACAAATTGGGCAAATATGAAATTAAAAATTCAAAGTATCATTTTTAAATATCTTCACGACGTTTGGCTCACTGGTGAAGTAGCAACAAGAAAGGGTATGATAAATTATTCCAAAGTGTCCCTTATGTAAAGCGTACAACTTTACAAAAACATGTAATGATAGAATGTAAAAATAAAACAAGGATAAGAGACAGTCGTATTGCTTCGATAACTAAAATTAAAACTTATTAAATATCAGCAAAATCGAATATTATATCTGGACGTGAAATTAGACAAAAAAAAAAAAAACTTTTTTCGGATTAACTAATTTTATAATAAATACTATGAGGGAATGTGGACAAGTTATCATGATACGTAAATGACCCATCCCTTTTAAAAGGTTTTCAACTTTGTGGTATATTTTTTTTTTTTTTTAACTCCTACTAATCAACAATATAGAACTGGAATCCTGTACTAATATAATTAGAAAATAAACTTTCTCTTAAATTTAAAATTGGACAGGGTATCTGCACATGGATGAAGTAGGAGACAGAAACGCCACCGGGCTATACCACAAGGCGCTACGCGAAGTGGGAAGGTCGGTGGAAGAGCCTCCGAAAAAGACATGTGCAGAAAATGGACAAGCAAACAAACACAAGGGGCTTCTTTTCTTTCACGTAAATGGATTCCAAATGATAATAAAATCAGAAAAGGGACTAACAAAAACTTATATAAATATGCAATCCCATTTGGACTTTTATATTTGGAATTTTTAAATAGTGGAGTTGTATTGGAGTAAGGCTATGTCTGGTTAAGAGAAGCATGTTATTTAAATAAATAAAAACATGTGGTTCCTTACAGACTGGTCTTATTACCAACCTCCTTTATTTAATTTAATCAAAATAAGAAACTATACACAATTCTGCACTCATTAAAACACCAGGCTTTATTTTCTTTAATATAAATTTAAAATTAGTACACCGTTTCTTATACAAAATTCTAAATTTGCAAATGATCTAAATATAAACTTCGTATTGGAAAATAAATATTTTTCCTTCACAGAAAAACTCTGAAAGAATGTGATTATTATGCCGTCCTTACAAAAACATCTATAGCATACATACACTATAGCATTACACAGATAACATACACAGGACATAGGGACCCTTTGGCAAAGGTCACTGAAAATAAAGATGATATTTTCCAAACTGGTGCTTTAAACCAGAGAGGGGAACTCATTTTTTAGATAACACTAGGGAAAAAAAGAATACCCCACACAAAATTGGGATCAAAATTCTGTTTTAAAATAAATACACTTGCAACACTTTTGAGGGGGATACATTTAAACATAAAAACCTTTTATTTTTTGCGGGGGATAAATGGGGGGGGGGCATCTGTCTGGTGCCCCCCAAAAAAAGAATGAAAAAAGAATTACGTGCGTGTATAAGATCCAAATATTGGACAAATTAACATAATCCGCACGAACCTAATAATGCAACATAAATGAACACAAATAAATGACCTTACTCAGTACAAGGACAAAGGTGAACGATTCATAGTAATTTCACACAAAGAAAATGATGCGTTTTACTCAAAATAGTAAAAAAGATGTACTTTACTCCTATAGTAAAATGTATTCACTCAAATAGTGAAAAATGAGGTACTTTACTCAAATAGTAAAATGATGAAAACAAAAGGGATAGATATCATACAAAATATCTTTACACTCCCAAAACACTGGGTATAACAAACCCCCAAATTAGCCCACGGCTAAAAGATTACATGCATGGAGTAACACAAAACACTCCGTCACTAGCACACTTGGCTACCAGTCAAACTGGTCAATCAAGCAATCAGCATTATAGGTAGTCACCGACCACCATTCAGTTCCTTGGTCAATCAAGCAATCGGCGCCCACCAATTGGGTCAGCAACGCCCGATCACCTGCTACTCGACCAGCAACACTGTTCACTCAGTTCTACGGCTGCTATGGTTCAGCTTCACAGCTGCTATGGTCAACTTCTATGGTTAGCTCTACAGCTAGTACCACGTCGACTACGATCAGCTGAAAATACATCTAATACTTTGTACTATGCATAACATACGGTAAAACGTAACGACGTTATTATATACGGTAAGCAATACAAATTACATTATCAGTACAAAACAATAAACAGGTTCAGAAGTGAACCTGTTTCCTATGGTACTAAACGTTTAACAAAATGCAACTTTTATTATATTACTAATATAAATATCTTGCTAAGTCACAAACAAGAATAGAAAATATTTGTATTATACTAGAGTATGGCAAAGCTACATAGAAAATATACAAAAATAAACGTGGTAATACAATAGTTATAACTTAACTTACACAAGAAATTAATAAATAACGTGCAAGTCCCTAAGTTTTTATTGGTGTGGTTATTCTCAGATTGACATCATTTGAGTAACCCCCTTGTGACAAAAGTTAAGTATTTTATATGTTCATGTTTTTTCTTCCATATGTGTGTTTCTTGTATTAATTTTATTAAATTTCGTTTTTATTAAATTTTGAGTAAGGGCTTGTACACCATTCGAATTTTTTTATTTCTTCTAATGTATCAAATTTCTGGAGTTTTATTTAATTCATAATCGTAGTTTTCTATAAGTCTAAAGTTTAATAAATAAAAGCTAAATTAAATTCATATTTAATTTCTATTAAGTATAGTTTTATAGTTTTAATAAATAGATATTATAAGGTTTCTGCTTTGCGCATAGGTTGTTTGAGATCTTAATTAGGCACGAGCAGCATTCACACTACGCTTTCGCGATCACGTGAACACTAGCTCAGGTGCCAGGAGTTTCTTGTCCACTACATGAATACATGAATGACAATTTTGATCGTAAATATATTAAGTGGCTATAGTTAGGTTACTAATAATTTAATAATTTATTAAAGTAATACATGAATAATTATTTAGTTTAGTCAATTTAATCGTAATCAGTAAATTTTGAAAATTTAGCTAGAATATTTATTGGTAAAGGTAAATTAATAATATTAAACTGTTTAATAAGTGTTCTTCGCATTCGTTTAAGTTGTTTAAACATTTCTTACGTAATATGAATCATAAGTCCGTTTTCCATTGCGTTAAGTCATCTTTTAATCCATACAGTATGGCGAGTGTCCTTCCTCCCTGGTCACAGGAAGGAGTCTCAATATCGCAATTTTGTCGATCTGTCCTTTCCCCCTGCTCAACTGGAAGGAGTCTCATCATCGCATATTGTATTCCATTTATTTTGTATTTCATTAATTTCGTTTAATATTCTTGCTCCATGGCCTTAATTCAAAGTCCGTTTCGTTTCCGTTCGTTTGATTCTGTAATTCTTCCTCTGTTTATCTGACATTTTGGAACTATGGGGCTCCTGTACTGAGTAGACTGCTTACTGACAAGACGTTCCGTAATGTGAAGATATCGCCTTACGGTGAGACATTTATATACAGACGATGCAGCCATACCTCGTCAGTGCGCTAGATGTAAATAGGTTTTTCCCATCGAGAGCACTTCGCACGTGCGGCAGGAATAAACCGAACTCACTATTTCTAAATATTGTACAGTATACATAAATCACCCTCGGGTATCGTTGTACACACAAAACGAAACCCGAGTACATGTATTTAATAAATAGAGGGATTTATACAATTCCGTGACACCATATTGGTACAACTAAAACCGTTTCAGCTGTATCAGTTGTCATGTTCTCCGTGAATGCTTGCCATGCTTCTAGTCCATTATTTCAGGACTTGGTATGATTTTGATGCAATAGTTACAGGTTACTGCATATGTATAGGAAAATATGAACGAGTTTTTCTGAGCAATACTTAACGACCTTAGAGTGCAGTATTAGTCCGAAAATAAAAACAGTTCATATTTTCCCATACAAATGCAGTACTCTATTCATTATGTACGCATTTTATTTTTTGTACCTAATAATTAAAAGAACACACTACACAACAAGAAGTAATTGAATTTATGCTGTGTTACAAAATAAATACATAAATGTAGATTCATCAACACACTAACAATATTAATGCGCAGATAGTACCGCCCAGCGACCTTTGAACTTAGTCTCAATCTCCTCATTAGTTTAAAAAATAATTTTCGTTTTGGTCTACTTAAAATTGAAATTTAGAGTCATGTTGTGAATGAATGCGCATAGAAATAACTTTTATAGTTGGTCTAGAATGGATGGATTTTGTTTTTCTGTCGCTCCAACGCAATTTTGATTTTCGGCTTTTGATGGACTGGGGTTTTTTGTGGTCAATTCCGTACGATGTACATGTGACTGGAGCAGTGTAGTGATCGGCTTTAAATGAACTGCGCCCGTCTTTCTGCCCTGTCATTGTGTACAAAATCATGTTTACAACAAAGCCTGAATACTAGATAATGATAAATGTACTTTTTATTAATTGGAGATGAAGTCGATTGTATAGTTATTATTCATTTATGGATTACGTTAGAACAGTGTTTAATGGATAATGGAAATATTATAATAAAATTTGACAAAACTATAATATTTGGGTAAAATATTTCTAACTTCGCTGAATTTCTTATTTTTATAACAAATCAATTTATCTAAAGCAAAATATAGCGGAAATTAGATTTAGATTCTGACATATTTGAGACATACATAAATTTATTTTTTTTACATGCATATCTTTACACCTCTGTGTACCTTTTAATAATTTCGTGATATAAAGTAATCTCAACACCAGCGGACTGGTTTGTTCTGGATCGGATAATTGTTTTAATACTTGAAAATGCGATCTTTTACATAGAGGGAATCGCAATTCGCACGCTCTCTTTCAATCTTTAATTCGGGAATAGAGTTCAGAGTTTTTATAAATGTATAGGAGATTGTTACATGACTTAGTTTTGTTTATACGTACTCGTGAAAAACGAGGAAGTCTCAGCACAGACAGCCACATGTGATAAAGGAGCGTGGCCGATTATCACCCGTGGCATGTTACAGTGCAGGAAGATTAATTTTGTACTAAATTTGTCACACTTAAATAATAATAATAATAATAATAATAATAATAATAATAATAATAATAATAATAAATAGTGATAGTAGTATCATACTGTATGTAGTGACCAGATACCTGACTAAAAATTGTTTCAGGTTCGTGCTCTTTATTAGATCGAGATATATGCCACACAATGACAGTTATATTAGAGTATATACTCTTCTTTAACTAGTTCAAAGGATCGATCGTTAAACATGTGTCTGATGCGACTGATCTCGTATATATTTATGGTGTTCCTGATAACGCGCTTCCATTCTTTCTGTCATTTCTGCAAAGAAAAGTATGGTCTCCGGGAAAATATTATTTTCGACAACGTATTCTCAATTCTATGACATAATTTGCGAAGGAAATCATGCTTTTCCCTGTCGATTTCAGCCACAATTCTGTTCGTTCTAATCATGCTTTCGCTCGTGGTGACCTGCTCTTAAGTATAAATGCTTCAATAACATTCACACTTTCACACTTAAATGCACCTAATTTTCAGGTCTTTCGATCCAAATTGTATCACAGTTTCTCAATAAAGCGCTGTTGGATTACCTTTCTATATAGGTTTGCAGCAGCTGAGTGTTGACATTCTGTTTACCCCTTCCTAACAAGCGAATATGGTGATTTTGATCCTTCTCAACATGCCTTATCTGTTCAGTCAATTGGGAAATCTGTATATCGTGTCAATCAGCTGCAATATCGCAATCTTATTCTTGTTTCAACTGCTGCAACTCTTATTCACAATCTACGGTCAGCAAAATGTGGAAATATGTACTCACCTCCGACGGGAGTTTGAGACGATGGTTTCTTTGATGGGGCCATGGGGCCAAGTAGTCTAAAGGCACTCGCCTTCAAAGATCATTCACATGTCATCTCTGTCCGCGTGGGTTCGAGTTCCGGCTCGACCAAAGCAGGTATCAGAAAGCTTGCTTTGGTCGAGCCGGAACTCGAACCCACGCGGACAGAAGTGACATGTGAGTGATCTTTGAAGGCGAGTGCCTTTAGACTTCTTGGCACCATGGCCCCGTCAAAGAAACCATCGTCTCAGACTCTGGTAACAGATCCGTCTGGAATCTCTTGCGAGAACTTACTTCAACGAAACCAGGAACTCTATCTCAATGTGAAGTTATAGTTTATGGCAATAGTTACACTGATTAGCACGATACTGTAAACCAATTGAACCTCCTTTTTGCTCATATATCCTAAACACTTGACAGATTTTACAGAGCCTAATATATGCAAACTTACTTCCTTCGTGAATGAAAGGGTATATCCGGTCATGTTAACTTCCATATTCCCCTAATGACAATAAATTACACTATTGGTATTATCAATAAAATAGATACTAAACAAATGAGCGGGTCTAGATGGAATTCACCCTAAAACTCTGAAAATGTCGGCTTTATCAATCTCAGAGTAGATGAAAGAAATAATTAACTGTAGAACCACTTCCTGTAAATTTCCGGAGTCATTGAAATTAGCAAAAGGTTTCGCAATTCATCAGGAAAATGAAAAGAATAACTCATCCAACTATCGACCCATATCTGTTCTATCTCTACATTCAACAGTTATTGAAAAACATGTCAGCCAACATATTTTCTGATATGTTAACAAGAACCATCTCCTCCAGAAATTACAATGAGTCTTTCGAGAGAAACATTCATGTCAAATTGCATTCACAAAACATATTCGCCCAGTGGCTACTAGCGATCGAATCAGACGAACTTACTAGCACAATCATCTTTGAATTTAAAAAAGCATTCGATCTGATGGAGCATTCAGTGCTCATTAAAAATCTTTAAGCCAGCAAGTTTTCTTCAAGCTCAGTTGCTTTGGCTCATGTCATATCTTACTAACAGACGGTGCACGGGTAAATATACTTCAGAATCAAGTCATATTGTAAGTGATGTTCCTCAATGATCTATAATAGGGCCTATTCTTTTTCTACTGTCAATGACCTGGCCTTACGTCCAGTCGACTCTAATCCAGATATTTTCGCTGACAACTCTACATTTCATTCATCTTGTAAATCTCTTGACTCCAGTGAAAATAACCTTTAAATCGACCTCAACAATATATCAGTTTGGTGTCAACAAAATAGAATGCAGATTAATGTCTCCAAAACGAAACGCATGACAATCGGAACAATTGTTCGCCTATCGACTAACATGGATTTAAGTCTAACTCAAAATGACTTAGATGTGTCAACTGTCAAAAATCAAAAACTTCTTGGTAGCTATATTGACCAGCTTCTCATTTGGAATACACATATCGATCACGAATGTGCAATGGTAGTCAAAAAATAATTCTCTTAAAATTACTGTCGAAATTTCGACCTCCCCGGTCATTTGAACTACATTTTTAGGAATACGACCACAGAGAGATTACAGCTGTACCGTACGGGGTTAGATTCAATTATAATCTATGTAGAAACTGACAAACTCCAACACAGGGCCGAACGAATAATACTAAAACTTCCTATTATGACTCCCGTGAATGTTTTATTTTTTGATTTTCAATGGCTACCTATACAAAAAAAAGTATTCTTCATTTTAAATGAATCATGACACAAGTCTTTAAACGTTCTTTCTTCGGATTATATCTCTAACCTAACTGAACGAAGATCATCAAGTACTTAGAGTAATCTCCGGTCAACAACTAGGAACGATCTCCAGATTCCGTGGTTGAAGCCAACCTTTACAAAAGCCCGTTGACTGTATTAACGCCTACCTTTTGGAATTCCTTGACCTTAAGATACGTCATTCAAATTCCCTTGCTTCGTTTTAAACATCATTAAATAAATTCAGCTGGAGTGACATATTAAGGCCTTAGAACAGATAACTTTTTCATTGTGTGCAGAAATAATATGTGCATTTTTTATTCGATGAATGTATATCCAATTTAATTATTTGCTGAAATGTGTATACCTGTCTATAGTATATTATTCATAAATGTATCTGTTGACCACTATAGTTACACATTAATTCATGGATGGGTACGTGTGCAAGGATACTTGAGTTTGTGTAACAACAACCGGTTTTTAAAAAAAATTGAGGAGCACACGGCAGATGGGTCTTTATTATTAAAGTTTGTTGGGTCATAGAGCTGTGTCTATGCACACGTAGATGAGGCTTGGGAATTTCAGGTCAGTTAAGCATAAACTAAGCTGTATATACATACATTGAATAAAACATGTACATATTATTTCTGCACACAATGAAAAAGTTCTCCATTGGGAGTCTTTAACATGTCACTCCAGTTGGTCAAGAAAGAATTTCTTTTTGCAATTTTATTCCTCATTTTTTTAGTGTGAACGGTTGGAATTAAATGTTTACAACACTATTCCAGCGAAACTGCTTGACCCGGCCACGAAAGTTTGGTGCAGATGATTATTTGGATAGATAAATGATCCGAAGAGACAATGTTTCATTTCAGTTATCTTTGCGAATTGTATCAGTCTCGCATTTTATGCATTTAATGTTAGTGGAGGCATAGGCGTTTAAAATTGAACTTGTACTTGTTTGTTACACATATCTTTGCTATTAGCATGGTAATTACTTTTAGAATACCTATAATATAACGTTTTCATCGAGCCACTTTGTTCGGGAGAGGATGAAAGCAGGTTATGTGTGCTACCTAATTGATTTGAATGTTTTCTTCCAACAAAATGTCTTTGATCGCGAATATTTTTTGCATATTGAAAATGAATTAAGGGAAAATATGGCAAATATGGGACGTGTCCTGACTTTATTTTTCTTCTTTTCTTCTCGATTTCCTCTTTAACTTCCTTAAAATTTCTAATATAAATCTTTACGTGCAGAGTAGTAAGATTTTTTTCTCCGAAATGTACAATGTTTAAAGTATTGCTTTGTTCGGCCGCTATACTACAGTACCTCCGCGTTTAACCTCAACGTGAGGTCATGGTCATTCAAGTGACCATCGGCCGGCATGCCATCAATCAAGTCACAGTTCCTCCAAAAAGTAAACAAAGTAATAATGGTCAGGTCTTAGCAGGTGCGAGATAAAGCCGCATTGTTTGTTGTGTTAGTGCTGCACCTGACCATTGTCTCTTGCGTGGTCAGTAGACCTGAAAGCTACAAAGTGCTTGTCTGATTGAATCTTATTTCTTTATCGCCTACAATTAACTGCCGCGAGTGTTATAACCTATAGATATTTAGTGCTCCCAAGATAATCCACCGTCAGTTAAGGTCATGTGACCACATGTTGTCTCAGGACAATGTCCACTCGCCAGGCAGCCTTGCACTCCGATCGGAAATTTAGTCATTTGGCCATTGGCAAGTAAATGCGTTACATTTAACTTTGTAACAAAATTTAATGGTGACAAGTTTCGTACATTCAGTAAAGAACAGAAAAGAACAAAACTTGTATTAATAAAAGTAAATCTCAGGCCACACATAGGTGGCTTATGAGAATACTACAACTACTACAATATAATAAGGAGACGTCACTAACATGGAGATACAAATCACATCATAGGTTAAAATTTACAATCAGATCAAGGACAAACACTTGGACGTACACTGACATGTACATAAATGTAACTTTGTTATAGTCTAATACAATGATTCTCCTAGAGTGTACAAACGTTGTAAGAGAGGAAAAAATGTTATATCATTGTGAAGTATGGACAATGTCCGCTTCCACAGATAGCACAAAGTTCATGATATTGTCTTTATTATTACACTAACAAATTTGGCGAAGTTTTGGAGAATTTTGCGATTATTGGCTGCAAATAAGGTTGGTAACTTTCCAAAAGATGGTTTGTGGTAATAGAAAGGTTTTAGAAAAATACCCCTTTCTTTGTGAAATTTGGGACAATGATTACACATTCTTACATTTACATTTTCTTTCCTCAAACGACCGGTTTCAATGGGGAGTCTGTGATTAGAAGTCCTGAACTTCGTCAGTGGTAAATACTGATTCCTAGGTAACTGTAATAAGTAATAAGTAGTTTTCGATATGTAGGTCTTCTTTTAAACAATAGCAAAACTTTCCCTTGTGTCATAAGGTTACCGATGACTGCCATTCCTGTATATAAAAGTCTTTCACAGTTTTTGTTATCATGCATTTTGTTCCTTCCGGATTAATAATAAATTCATAACGAAGGAGGTCCTGTCTCCCCACAGTTACACTAGTGTTCTTTACGCTATTCATCAATTTATAAATATCAGCGTTAACATTGGCCACGTACAAAAGTATTTGATAAAGGAGTCTAGATAGCTTGGTCCATTTGCCATTGATAATGAATATCCAAAATCCTATCATTCATGATCTATATAAATAGGTTTCTTTCCAAGTTCTAAAAAAAAAAAAAAAAAGAAAAAATAAGTAAGGGTACGTTTCCTCTGTTTTAGGATGTTTCTTACAAATTCTATATGCAAATGTTCAATAATTCTGGTACTTTCAAATCCACTATCTTCACACCCATATAATAAAGTGGGTAATATAATGTGATCAAAAAGATGCACTTGCAGGTTTTTGGAAGATTTAAGTATCTGATTTTTTCGTTAAAGTAGCTGGTCAACGTTGCATTTAATTCACCTAACAAACCTTTGATTGTTAGAACGCACACACACACACACACACACACACACACACGCGCACATACACACACACACACACATACATACATACATACATACATACATACATACATACATACATACATACATACATACTTGTTATCTTCTTGGCGATAAGATATGTTTTAAACAAAAAATAGTAATAATAGAAAAGATAAAGGAGCATAATTAAAAGCTTTAGATCGACCGAGGAATCTCAAATTTACCACCAGAAGGTCAAAGAAAGTAATCGTGAGACAGTGACACCATCTCTATTGGTGATAAAGAATAAAAACTATTGCCAGATATAATGCTCTTCCAGGCAGGTTCTTAGGAAAAAGAAGGTGAAATAGAAGGAAAAGAGAAGACAAGAGGCCCAAGTGGACCTGAGATCGCTTACATCTGCCTCACAGCTAAGTGCCAGGACAGCTGGGCAAGAACTTTGGGCTCGTATGATGCTTTCTGACACTGAAAAAAAAAAAAACTTCTTTCAGACGGTCATTTTTTGTGCATACTTAATACGCATGATACAAATATGCTTTCTGTGAAGTTCAAGCAACATTTACTGACCAAATTTTGAGAATAAATAATGTAAAGAATATTTTATTGCTAGGTTCTGCGGCCATGTAAGATATTAAATCGGCTTCACATGTACAGACTGGAAGGTTTTTATGCCAAGATGCATTCAGTTACTCAGTTTAGTAGTTTTTGAGAGAAGGCTTTGTGAATGATTTTGTGTGTTTATTATCAGGCATATTGAATGAAGAATTTGCAATATTGGCACACACTTGAAAGCGTTCAGACCACTGTCCTTTCTTTCAAACGTGTTCACATCAGAAGAACTCTTTTAAAAGTGATAATATTTTATGAGCTGTATTTGGTAGTATAATCGCATTATTTGGATATCATTTGAAAGGCCACCATGCCAGTATGCGTATGTATATTTGGCCAAATTTTGAAATGTTTTAGAAGTCATTTAAATTTTGTGGGTATTTTAGTAATGGCGGCCATATTTGGTGATAAATCGGCATAATTTGTAAAGATGTGAAAGATTTTTATACCAGCATGTTCTCTGTTCTGTTCCGCGGATTATGAGAAGAAGTCCTTGAAGAAAGCTGTGTATGTTTAGACTCGACGGTTATATTTGATCTTGGATAGACATTATTTGTACATATTCAAAAGACAATTTTGCATGGATCGTTTATATTAAATTTTATTGTTTTGATTGAAAACATGTCGTTTAAACGAATTTTAATTATAGCAAAGGCAGGCTTATTTGATGATAAATTGCCTCATTTTTTAAATAAATTTAATGATATTTAAGCTACAGTCCTTTCAATCTGGTTGGATTAAAACTGCCCGAGTGGTTTTGTTTTGAAAACGTGGAAAGTATCCATTGTTGACGGACGACTGTAGATTGTAGCGCAGGACATCAACATGGCCGTGTGACCATGTGAGCTTAAAACTCACCTGGCCATAAGATGCAAGATCACTCCATTGAGAATCATAGGTCTCGTTCATTATCAGACGCGTCCAACATTTTGATATTACTAGTATATTTGCCAAGTTAATTAAAATTGTGTCTGATATGCCATCTGTTGATTGCTATGAACTACAGCAGATCAGATGCAAGATCACTTCATCAATATGCACAGATCTAACTGATAATACCATTCATTGAACATCTTAACGATATGAGAATATTTAACAAGTTTGATAATGAAATCTGATAACAAACAGAGTCGCTAAAGTGCTGACAACCTCAGTCATTCGGATGAAAAATCACTGTATTATTAAACATGAAAATCAATCTAACTGTAATCGTCCGAGGTCTTGAAGATTTACCAAGTCTGATCCAAATCGGATAAAAATACAGCTCTATAATGGTAACAAGTTCAACCAGTCAGAACCAATATCACCTTATTAATAAACGTGGATCCGGTTTGTTATCCAGCGTATTCGAGATCTTGATCCCATAAGCCTACACTCAAGTTAGATCAAAATAGGATCAAATATGTAGTTTTCAGAATGGTAACAAGCTCGTCCAATCAGATGCAAGATCACCTCATTAATATGCATGAGTGTCGCTCATTATCGAACCTCTTCCAGATCCTAATGATATAAGCCCATATCGTAAGTTTCATCAAAATCCGATGGGAAATATGTCCTCTTCCCTTGTAACAATAAAATGTAGAAATATTGAAAGGCCAGCATGCCAGTATGCTTATGTACGGCGCAGAATTAACTTTACGGCCACGTGACTTAAACACGGATAACATTATCAGTTTCGGTCATCAGCATGTTTTGTTTGTTTTAAGATTGCTTAATTTTATTAATTGTTTACATCATGTGGCTTTTGTCAAGTTTCGTTTGTGTTTCATTTGTTTTATTGGAATATTAATCTATTTTACATGAGCTTGAATCGTTTAATTTCATCTTGTTTTATGCTAGTCTTTCTGCCTTTGTTTTAAATTTTCTTATTTTGTTTCAAGTTCTTATTTTGATGGTGATGGCCTTCCAAACTGTGTTATCAAATAACATATAGTTGCTTTCTGAAACATGTATTTCTTTGCATGGCGCTGATGGCCTGACATAGCAAAGAGAAAATATAATTAAATTCTTCTGAGAAGAAAATGAAATGAATACCATGACACTGCCTAACAAAATCGCTTAATTTAAACCTTACATGGACCAGTTTAATTAACTTCTGAGTAAGACTGCAAAACACTGAGAAGTCTGATATGCTTTATCCGACCGGAAATATTAATCCAGAATAAATGCAGGTCTTAATTCAATAATTATCAGGCGTTGAAGAAAAATAAATAGAAAGATGATCTTTATTCAAATGTTGGAAATACACAGTTCGTGAAATGACGGAAATATTAAGAATGACAAATCGAATTGAAATTATCAAATTTGTCAAACTCTGCAATGGGATACGATGTATGTATGTATGTATGCATGCATGCATGTATGTATGTATGTATGTATGTATGTATGTATGTATTAAATGTTAGCAAGTCAAAAGTTGAGTAGCATAAAAATAGCTATTTCGCTGGGTGTGAATTCTTTTCGTTAAGCAAACGTCGATTTAATAGAACATTCCCGGCCAATTTGTACTGTAGACGAAATTATTTTTGTACTTGTCATACGTAGATAGAATAAAATCTGCAAGTGTTCTATTTGACTACTTTTGTTTCCCTGTTTCCACGTCATTTGATGTGAAGTTTTATCTGTATCAACCCATTACACCCTAATGACAACAACAACAAAAACTCACCCACCCACTCCTGTGATTTCCAATCAAAATTTACAAACCACAGATAAAAATGGACCATTATAAGTTAAAACAATGTAATTGCACAGACCTTCCTGCACTCCACCACTCATCCCTTTTGCCTACGAAGGCATGTGGCAGTCTTTACAAGCCAATCTTCGGAAATTATTGCATTTCACATCGACAACATGTTACAGCAGCGGTTATTAAAAGTCAGGGTCATATGTCAAACAAGGACTCTCACTAAAAATGGACACGATCTTGCTTTTGAAAGTGCAAAATGCGTAGAAAGTAACAACGTTGCTATAACAACACGTGCCATACGCAAGCGTGATTTTCGAGAAAAAAAGGAATATCCTGGTTTAACCTCAACAACCATTTTTATATATTAAAATAATGATTATAACAATGTATCATTGGCATGACCCTGTAAAGGGGTGTCATGTGAGCCCCTCTGTTAATTGATTTGGCGATCGTCACCTAGAGGATGAACTCCCTCAATGTTATTGCCCAGTGTGAGTGGATAGATAGAATATTAACAGAGAACTGAGCGAGACCATTGAGGAGAAATAAACAAATACGAGCTCCCTTAAACAATAAAAATAAAATAAATTTTAATTAATTAATACATAACTAAAACTTGCAGTTTCAATCCAACAGATTTACATTAATGGAATTTAATAGCAGTGTTCAATTTACGGATTCGTTCATCATAGTAACGAGAGGTGAAAAGAGTACAATGTCCACGCCCGATTTGCATCACCTAGCGTCGTTCCTCTATTGACTTTGTGTATTCCACGTCTAACGTGTATGCTTGGTTCTTCCTCTGACCCTTCTATTCCGGACTTCCTCTTGGACTGTCCTCATCGGGTTTCTCAGGGAGGGATATAGATAGCTGTTACCTTAATGCTGTTTCTTTTCCACACAATCGTACGTCCTAGGACTATAACCTGTCTTTTCTTTTCAAGACAGCTATCTGGCTTCTTTACTTGTTAACGAGGGAAAACTCTATACTTAGGTTTTCCACCGGAGTCGAACTCGCTTCTCTCAGGAAAATTTGAGTAAATAATTTTGACTAAGGTCGGTAAATTTAAACTCCCATAACTTCCAAAGTGTACGCCTTAATTTTAACTGACCAATCGAAAGCAACTGTTCCTAAATTTTTCCCAAAATGATCATGTCTTTCATCAGAGTTTGACAGCCTAGAATACGATGCAATCAACGTTCTTTTGAAGATCAATTATTTGACACGAAGTTCTCTACCGCGGTTATGGCTGGTAACCCTACTGTACTCTCCCATGATAGAGTTACGGTCAATTCTACTGAGCCTTAACGTAGGTCCTTTTATGTTTCAGAAATGAAATAAGGGAAATATCAAAGTGACCTTTCTCAAAGACTTTTCTGGCTTGACTATGATAAAATTTTAATGCACAATATATTCAACTTGAAGATTCAGTACTTTTTCAAAATTCGACACATTACAGACCCGTTATGACATTCTACCCCATATTACTGTATAAAGTATCGACGAATCTTGGCCAGCGAAGATCGGGTTATGTATTCTATCGCAGTTAAGAGGCTAATGAAGAAAAAAAACTTCGATCATAAAAGTTAATGTTTTGTTGATTAAATATGCTGATATAATGTTAGAAAGGAAGTAAATTGGAATTATAAGGATTAAATGATCATGGTTGGGCATTTATTGATGTGTACATTTTACCTAATCACTTACAAAGTTAACAAAACGTCCTTCGGACTTTGTTTACTTTGTGAGTGATTAGGTAAAATTTACACATCGATAAATACCCAACCATGATCATTTGATCCTATATTGCATTATTGTTACCATTGCAAATGGATATTGCTCAGAACAAATTCAATAACCATACAAACTCTATATGTTGTGGGTAGCTGTTTGACAGATATCCAACGCGCGCAGAAAATTATAGTGATATCCACAATGTATGTATACGTAAAGCATACAAGGAGAATTACAACATCCTCTGCGACTTTTCTTAATCTGGTACTGTAGCAGGAAGCGATATGTTAACACTGATCCCGGTCAATGGCATATACACTGAAGCTTTGCTCTGCACTTCCAGGGAAAAATTTCTGCACAGACAAGAGCTGCTTGTTCACGTAATCGATAGCCGTGTGTCATTCACTCCTCCGCGAATACTGTAATTTATTTTGTAGGATCGAGGCATATCAAAGATGCACAATCCTCGCATCAGCTATACCTTATGCAGCAGGATAAAAGCTCTCCTATGCAGAAAATATGTCATGTACACAATACGTGGAGATGCATTAAAATTACTTTGCATAGAGCAAAAATATGTAGCACATGCGTTTTTTAAGTGTTTCGAAGTGGTGGTAGAGTTCGGATCTGTCTGTTTTGCGTCAAAGAGACTTTTGCAAGACGTGTTGAAGAAAGCAAATACGAAGACTCTTTCAGCGGAATTAGAAGGTTTATTTAAACAGTAGTGACAATATCCAGGTCATGATGTACATTATTCCATACTCACTGTAAAGGTTCACTTTGATTTAATAGCTTTTGGCTTTTAGAAGAGAACTTGTTATGTTTCTTTGCATGTAATATAATGAACCGAGAGGTACATTAATTTTATTTAATTTTTTTCTAGGTAATGACTTTAATCATCGTGTTCGTGTGTGGAAGCAGGAATATTACAAATAATTATAGATAACACAATTGGACAGTCTTAGACCTAAATTATCATAATTTGGATGAAAGACTGTTTATGTCAGGTGACATTACTACTTTGAGATATTAGCTATTTTACTTGTACATCTATACATATACTGATATTTTACAAATTTTATAATAACTCATAGTTTTTCTCGGGGTTTAAATTTTAAAATCATATATAAATGATGATCAGTATACGAAAAGATTAACTATGATTACACAGGTCTTCTGCCAAAATTCTTCCGAAATACCTTTACTAATTCTGGGTCACTGAGAACGAAAATGATGCTTAAAATTGTTGACTGGCTCTTGTTTTTAAGATATAATTCTGGGTCAGTGTATATGACCCTTGACTTGGGAATGGCTGATAAGTGAGTTATAAAGGGAAGGAATCTCAATTTAAACCAGAAATGACTAAAATACATCTTTGACTGGATCTATGAATAAATCTGTGATTGGGTTTGGACAGTGCTAGCTTTTTAGGCAAGCCAATGAACGATACAATCTGAAGCTGGTATTGCGTCATACATGATATGAATTGCATCATGTTATTCCTAGAATTCATTGTGATGCAATTTTAACTAAGCTTACATCACTCTGTAGAACAAATTGCCCAATATTAACTCTAGAAATCATAGTGTCGTGCTGTCTTATTTGTCAGTGTTTGATTTTGCAAAAGGACACATTTCTGTTTAGCCAAAGAAAATGAGCAGAGATGCCTCGTACTTGTGTGAACAATGCAGATAACTTCTGCTATGATTGTGGTGAAGTGACGTTTGCATCACAAAATTCTTAAAGCGCAGTATAACCTCTATGGTTAAGAAAGCCTATCACCTTTATTTTTGGCTGCAAAACTGGAGATCAGGAAAAGAGGTGGGCCCCACACGTATGCTGCAACACCTTTTTTGTACCAAATCTTCGCCAGTGGTTGAACAGGAAAAGGAAATATATGCCTTTTGCAGTGCCAATGATTTGGAGAGAGCCAGCAGATCATATAAGCAATTGTTACTTCTGCATGGTGCCTCCAGTTGGGAAAGGTGTGTCAAAGAAGAAAAAGTGGACTGTGCATTATCCAAACATTCCATCAGCTATAGGCCCAGTAACCTAAAGAGAAGGACTGCTAGCTCCTGATGCATCAGAATTATTCTCACTTGAGTCAGACGAGGAAGAGGAAGAGGATGTAACTTCTAGCCCTGAACCATCAATGTCACATGACCCATATTTGCTCCCATCCTCCTCCTCTGAATCACACCTCATAACACAAGGTGAACTGAGTGATCTTGTCAGGGATTTAGAACTATCCAAAAGTAAGGCAGAGCTGTTGGGTTCCACACTACAGCAGTGGAATCTCCTGGCAGGTGATATTAGGGTTTCCATGTTCCGTGACCGTCAAAAGTATCTTATCATATTCTTCTTCATGGAAGGTGATCTTGTAGCCTGCAACAACATGGTGTGATAGCATCCCTCAACATCGTTCATGATTCAGATGAGTGGAGACTATTCATTGATTCATCGAAGACTAGTCTTAAACCTGTTTTGCTGCATTATGGCAATGTTTTGCCATCAATTCCAGTTGGTCATGCAGCCCATTCGAAGGAAACCTACGAAAATATGAAATAACTTTTGAGGTGCATAAACTATGACCAACACCAGCTGCAGCTATTTGGCGAGTTGAAGGTTCTTGCTCTCTTGCTTGATCTGCAGACTGGATACACAAAGAACTGCTGTTTTCTATGCGAATGGGACAGTCGTGCTAGATATTCCCACTACATCAAGAGAGACTGGCCACTCTGACAGTTATTGGAGCCTGGGAGGAAAAGTGTTCAGCATCCTCCACTTGTTGAGTCAAGGAAGATTTGTGTTACTACCCTTGCACATCAAGCTGGGTCTGATGAAGAAATTTGTCAAAGCTATGGACAAAACACAAGCAGCTTTCAAGTACCTCCATGGAAAATTTCCAAGGTTAAGTGAAGCTAAGATAAAGGAAGGTGTTTTTATTAGTCCTCAGAATCGTGAACTTCGAGATGATGCATTTGACCGTGCACTGCATGGCAAGGAAAAGACGGCATGGAAAGCCTTCCAGTTAGTGGCAACACACTTTATCGGAAACAACAAGGCAGACAACTACAGGAAGTTGGTGGAAAACCTCCTCAAGGCATACAAAAGCCTTGGTTGCAACATGTCACTAAAGATACATTTTTTGCACTCTCATCTAGATTATTTCCACCGAACTGTGGCGCAATGAGCGACGAGCACGGCGAGCGATTTCACCAGGACGTTGCAACAATGGATAAAAGCCATCAGGGCAAATGGTGTCCATCAATGCTTCCAGACTATTGCTGGACAGTGACAAGAGATGCTCCATTTAATGAATACAACTGACAAGCCAAGAAGCGCCGAGTAGACACTGAATAAGATCTAAACTATGTACTTATATATACATAATAGTTTTTTGCCTTTTTTCATAATAAATTTTATTTATGTAACCCTTTTGCTGTTTTGTAAAGTGTTACATTAACAAGACAGATGAAATATTATCATGTAAAGCAACCATAAACATATTAAAAGACCTAGGTTTACAATTTATGATTAAAACTCTACTATCTACACAATATACATAGACGTAAAATGTAAAAACTTAACTGTCTTGGAAACAGTAGCCAATCAGTTATTTTAATTGTCATATTTGAATTCAGCACATCAAAATCCATACTAAATAGCACATTTTATCTCTAAAGCAGACGACTGCTTAAAAATTATAGACCAGTGTTATCATTCATAAAAAATATCGTACATATCGCATTGTGTATAAAACTATTTTCATTGTTTAAAGCCATGTTTAGACGTGAAATAAATACTTCCTAATCCATTTTAAACGCCAGGCAATAATTTCGTAATGTCCGAGAATAATGTATATAAAAAATAAAAATAAAAAATAAATTATATTTGATGACCTCTGTATAAAAGATTCTGTCGACTTTGATGATTGGATAATGACTTCTTACGACAAATGTAACTTTTCAAATAAATGAGAAAGAATGCCTTTGCTTTACAGCCTTTTCCGGGTGTTCAAATCCTTATGGTGTTTGAACTGAGTGTTTTCCGAAGCTATCTCCAAGACGGGGTTTTTAACGAGTCAGTTATAGTTCTCCTGTACCTGTGTGAGGCCAGTCCCCTCCGTTACAGATACGTGTTCAATGTTTCGAGTAATGCATGTTATCCCAGAATGTGAAATATTCATCAAAATGAACAAATTAAGCCTTTTAACTGCTCAGAACATTTTGAGCACGAAGTGGAGTCAAGTGCATTTATGGTGGAACCAGATTTGGCTTTTAAAAGTTAAAGATGCGTAATAAACCAATCGATCAGGTGTTAAGAGGTCTATTCACCATCACAGCCATAGAGAAAGGAACAGTTCAGTTAACCCTTTTTAACACCTAAACCCTGTATTGCAGGATTATCTCACAGAATTATCTTACTTATTTCCACAATCACATACGGTAAGAACCTGCCATCAGTACGCTTCTTAAGTCATATGTCTGGTAGAATTATCACATAAACAGCAATTTTAATAGATTAAAAGTCTTTATTTTTGAGATTAAAACCTGCTTTTAAATATTTCGCTCTTTTATTCAAGTTGCTTTTACTCTGTTTGAAGTTACTTTTGTTAACTAGGACAAAATCTGCAATTTTTGCTTAAAATTCGTTGAATGTGATAAAAACATTTTAAGTTTAACTAAAATCAAGCTACATAAAATTGAGATATTGAGGTGCAATCTCGTACTTAGCGTTCTCGCTGGTTACAGTAATTTGTGCTATGTGTCCTTAAGAATCAACTGGATTTCATAAAATTGTAAACGCGCCCCATAAGGGATTAATTATTTCTTTCAGTTGTCAAATGTACGCTCCCTTACCTTATGTAGAACTTCAATTTTCTTTTTCGGCACTGTTTTCAAAGTAAAATCAGTTTTTTTGCTTTCTTCGTCGATGTAGGGCTTGACATTTATCTAAAGCTGGCCGCGATTCCTTAATAAACTATCACCACCGCAGCTCGGACACTGGTGAATCCATTTCGATCTTCAACTAACTCTAAGCCTTGAAACAAAAAGGAATAATTTGAAACTTACGACAATAATAACTCTACCATATGGATTCATTTTGAAGTGATCAGAACCTGTACCAATGAAATGTTGTATCCGCTTACACTGCTTTATAAAACATGAATCTGCATGGCAGAATACATGGACGATTGTTACTGTCGTTGCTATTGCTAATAATAATAATGATGATGATGACGAGAAACACCATCATCACAATCAATAAAACTGCATTTCTTCTGCCGCCAGTTCAACTACTTAACTACAGTTACAACAACAGTAGCAAATGTTACTACTGCTGCTGTAACAATAACAAAAAGAGTAACCAATACTACTACTACTACTGCTGCTGTAAGAACAACAAAGACATTAATGACAGCTATTACTGTTAGATTCGCGATTAACTGTGCTACTAAGTCTAACTCACAAACCAAACTGCAAGACCCAAGTAACGCGAGAAGTTACAAGGAATTTCATTACGGACGTGGAGACTAGTTTTAAATCTCCCAGTGACCATAAAAATAACACTCAGAGTATTTTTTAAGGAAAAGTAATATTAACCAGGGTAAAATCATACTTCTCCCGTGGTTTGAACTTAATAGTTGTATTGTTTGATTGCTGGGATACAGCTAATGTGTTCACTGGCTGCGCTCTTAAACTCCGTCAGTACATGAGTAAATACATTTTACGGTCATACTTCAACATAACCTCATTATTAATGGAAAAGAAAAATCGACTAAGGTTACAATTCCTAATAAAATATTGAAAACATAAAGCCACTGGAAATGAATCAGTCCCCATGTGTTAATGGTGGTATTCATGTAACTCTTTTTAATTTCAACTTACATGGTTTCCTTCTCTGTTCTGCAACGTGCTTGTTACAGTTAGATGCGACAATCTTTCAATATTTATGTTTCCAGTGTAACTATGGAGCGGGGAGTGGGGGTGGTTGAAAGGGAAGGCATAATAATCTTAGTTTCAGACTAACATGGCAGCTATGTTTCTCTTTTAGTAATTCTTACCATGCAACACTGTCAGGACAGAACTGTCAACATTCAGATGCATGGACGATGGATGTGATTGACGATTAGAATCGATTAAAAAACACAACTGGTCATCGGAACGATTTTAGATGGTAAACGTTAATTAATGAGATAGATTTAGAGGTGCACATAGATAGAGAATCTTATGATTATAAGATGCATTAAATTCCCTTATGAAAATTTCAGTGCTTTTGGAATGATAGACTGTCTCCTCTGTCATGGAAATTAAATTTTATTATTTAAATCATACTGTCTATATCCAAGACAGTGGAAACTTTGTACTGATGCTAGTAGGAGTGAAAGGAAGAGGTGGAAGATAAATCTCATTCTACAAGTATTGCATTTTGTTGCAAATTCCTTTTTTAACATCTGGTCCTGAGATGTTAAAAATATAAACCACGAATGCTCACCGCCCTTCGTCAATGTGTCAGCTTGACATCGTTTGCTGAAACCAGAAAAGAAAATATTTTAATTTCCTTTGTTACGACTCTGTGGTTTTAAACTAAGTAACGAACAGGAGCGAAAACCAACAAGTTTTGTAAAATTCAACAAATAATTTACTTCCTTAAAATACCGATGAAAATTTAGAAATAATTACAGTATTATGAATTCAGTCCCAAATAGTCCTAAACGGTCTGTTACAAGTCCGAAAGTATACAATATTCTGAATGAATACTAGTGGTGTTCCGAATGGATTCCAATTTTAAAACTGCTGGTGTACCAATAGCCCAGAATAGTATTGATGTGCTAACAGTCTTGATGTGTCACAATTATATAATTCAATATGTTTCTAAATTAATTCACAATAATCACGAAATAATGACTTAGTCCAAAATTATTAATGAGCACTTTGTAATTCCAAAGAATAATTTAAATAAATCCTCTCAAATTAAAATGAACACAACTAAAAGACTGATTCTACTAGTCAGATGTTTAAATTGGCACGAAGAACTTCTGTTTACTTCTCCTTATATAAAAACCTAAGACACAATACGATGACCAGGATGAGGGTCAAAAGTTCGTTTCTAGTACATTCTAAGTTATCAACAATATCAGGTCTATTATTAAAATTTTAGTAACGAACAGGTAAAGCATCAGGAAGACCAGGTTGTTCCCGGCGGAATACCAGTGTGAATCATAATACAAATTATGGGGGTGGGATGACACAGATGATCCCGTCACTTGAATGTTTGATCAAATTCGGAAGCTGAAGTATTTCTTGTTAGTTGTCGTAATTTTAATACTAAATAGAAAAAAACATTGCTGAACGTTCATGACTTACAACGCCATGACTATGACGACGTCAATGTGCAGTGTCATTGATATTGCTCCTATATCTAACCTCTGTTACTTACATTTTTTTAAAAAGAAAACCTTGGGCTGCTGATAATTTACAAATGTACACACGGACTTGACAAAAAATACAGTACAAGCACACGGATCACATCGCATCTGAAAACTGATAATTTCTAAAGTGCTAAATCGTTTTTGAAAATAAACTTCTGCGAAGATAATAGATAAAGACGTTAAGAACAATAATCGTAATATTTTAAGACGGCATTGCCTCGTGATCGTGCATTTTCATTAGGTGAATGATACACGTATACACCGTCTGTACTCTCTTATAAGTCGAATCAAACTGCAAACAACAAAGCTCATGATTTGCCGTAGCATAATGCAACAACAGATCAGAGTCTATCATGTTTGTTCTACTAATTACTCCTAGCAAACTGCAAAGACCCTGATTATGCGATTGCAGATTTTGGTTTGTGCAGTCTGCAGTTAGATTCGTCTTGTATACGAGTACATACGGTACTGTTTTCATTTGTTTATGGACTCGTTCGAAATGTTTGCCGGGTCAATATTATCGGCTTTTAAAAAGTTATCAGGGTTTTCTTTTCAAACATGTTAAGCGAGGAAGCAGCTACACAGCGCAGCAACACTAACATGAACCAGCTGGCACATGGCAAGTTTTGAAGAAATGAAAAAAAAAAGCAAAACCCCAAAAAGATTATACCGTTATTTTTACCCAGTCTTCAATGATCAACATTTGAATAACATTAATTTGTAATGGCTTTCCTCTAGCTTTGCTCTTTTGATAAAATACAACAAAGTAGTCAGCTTCGCAACTTGTTTATAAACAACCGATTCGTGATGCTATCCGACTAAGGAAAGCAGCGATAATTTCCCGAGAAACGTTTATCGCACAAAAAGAGTTTTTACGCCTATATTTCGAGCATTCTATTTCAAACAAAATTTTGGGGGATGGGGGAATTAGGAAGCTATTTTTTATAATTTTGAAGAAAAAAAAAAACAAACTTGGATCTCTTACTTTGTGTATTATTAGCTTTACTAATATTCTGTAATAAAACGGCATAAGCCATTGTGTTATTGTTAGTGTTTTCTATTAATTATACTTCATTTTGGTCCAATCATCTATAAAGAAATAGCACAATTACCATGGTAAGACGTTTATTTTTCGATTTAATTCAAACAGAAAAAGGAAATGAATTCCATATTTTCTGTGCATATGCTTTAAATATTTAAACATAACGATACTACCAAATTAGGATAACTGTTACAGCGTCCAACTATATATTACAATTTGCCCCAAACAATAGTTTGAAATTTACAGAACACATGTTAATAAGAGTTAATTGACAATTAAAACTTGTTTTACTCATTTGTACGATGCAGTCTGACCACGTGAGAATGTCGTGAATGATACGCCTATCCCACAAGTGCACTCAATGACACTGCACATGACGTCGTCATAGCCATGGCGTCGTACGTCATGAACGTCCAGAATGTTTTTGGCTATTTAGTATTAAAATGACAGAAAGTTCACAGCGTTTACTGTGAAACAAAATTCTACGCTCTATCTACAGAAATAGAAACATTTTTTTAAAAGAAAGCTTTATCAATACCGATGATGAGCAATCTCTTTTTTTTCCTGCACTATTTCCAAGTGAGAATTGAGAGTAATAGAACCCTTCATATGCATCAGTGTTGAATAGTTAATTTCAATAAATTCTACGTCAGACACGGATCGTTGCTGTGTCTCATGCAAAATTTTGATACTGAGCGGAAACATCCACTGAAAATTTCGTTACCTTAAGATACGGTCACAAGTTAGGTTTACACTGAATATTCAGTGCACACTTTAAATGACCTTTGAACACATTATAGTTTGCAACCAACAGTGGTTGAAACAGCTGTGGTAATGTCAATATTCAGTGTCCAAATGGTATAACGCAGATAGCGTGCGCAATGACATAAATGTGAACAGTTCAAAACATCACGTCCTCCATCATCTATAAGATTAATCGAGACAGACAAAAATTATGAAATAGTCATTGATTCAGCTTTGATCTAGAATTAATTTACCCATCAGAAATCGTAATGATAATAAGATTTTGGAAACAAAATTTCACTCGAAATCGCCCTCAAAGAGTCGTACATGTGGCTAGATCGATCAATGCAAAATACAGCCTGTTTACAGGTCACTTTACACTACTCGCTCTAGTACGTAAATACGCTGCAGTTAATGATTATGTGAAAGAATACACAAGCGACAATGGAAATCGGAAAGTATTTGGTACTTTCCTCGCAGTAGAAAAAAAAAAAATCCATGACTCAGGATAAAGGTTAGGTGTGATGTCGGATAAAAATATCCTGCACCAGTGTTCTACATTGGAAAACACGATCATACACATCTTCTTGAAGGCAAGTCATGTAATGTTAGTGATCATAATAGTAAAGTTAGTTGCATGTACGAAAGTTCAATCGACATCAAAATTGTACTCTGGCTCATTTATGGACCCAGATAGACAGAATATCCTGTAAAATAATAATTATATAACATGCCAAAGCAAAATATTTGCAGTTTTAATACAGGAGTTACACTAAAGCATTTTTACATAAGACAGGAGCAGCAGGAATGATATCTTCTCATTCTCGTCGTATTTTCTCCCTACAATATTGAGGTAGCAATGGGACAAGATCATATCATTGTATTGGAGAATATTGGAACTTATATCAAATCCAACTCTTTAGGATTTTTTTTTTTTTGTTTTTTTGTTTTTTTTGTTTTTTTTTCTCGCGCGCCAAACAAACAAGACATTTCGGATCCACCCGTTTTATTATCTACAGAAGAGGCGCGCGCATTTTTTAAAAGTAGTATTCCATACAAATCACAGACGCGTGTGTTTGTGACAAAGTAACCGTGTAAAAAGCAAATAAAAACAATTCCACGCTTTTTACCCAGTTTAAAATACATATTTGTATCGTCCTGGACACTGTAAATGCAATTTGAAATTTGGCTAAGGTTTTAGGTAAAAGCAATTATCTTATGAGCAATACCAGCTCACCCGAGTCAAACTTGGAATGTAGTCTTAGTCAGGCGCTTGGTAAAACTAGTATTGCACATCTGTTCATAAGGCACTAATTGCAGATGCATAACCAACCAAGAAGCAATGCAAGGCATATGATTTGATAGAGCTAGTCTTACCAAAACCATGAAATTTGAATCGGGTATCACCGCTCAACGTGTGAAATGACCAACAGCAGTGGATGAGACTCGTATGCTGTATACGATGTCATACTTTCTGTGTGTTACACAGTAGCAGATGGGAAAGAGTGTACTCCGTCGGGTGGTTTCAGATGTTTATTCAGGATGTACCGTTGTGACTCAACAAGTCTGTGCCCATAACTTATATGTACCGTTGTGAATCAACAAGTCTGTGCCCATAACTTATATTTTTATTCCTTTATTGGGACATACGTATAAAAAAAGAAAAATCGTTATTGGGACGTGTTTATCGGTCTCGTACAACTGCTGCTTACCCGGAATACAATTGACTGAGCGTTCGTGTACATTCTGCCGTTTTGAGGTTTTATCTGAGCTCTGATTCTGAGTGGTGACGACATGACTTGTAACGATTGGAGGCAAAGAAACATCCCGTTGTAATTTGCCAACATCTTGTGGCTTGCCATGTTACCGTAGCAAAAGGAAACCCTAACGCAATCACTGCCATTTTACGAGGGATAGTTCTGGTACGATACAGCCACTCTCTGGACAATTTAAAATGGGAATTGGTGCAAACGTCACCAATGTTCAAGTAGACGAAGATTTGCTTTCAATATGTGATATCTTTGCAAAACACCAGAGCGGAACGCGAAAGCACCTAGGGGTTATATCTGAGAAAGACGTTGTCATTTACTATTCAAAATAGTCACGCTGGATTGCATTATTGAATTTGCCACATAAAATCAAACACTCAGTATTGATGTCGCTCATTTTGCAATAAAACAAGACACCAAGACGGTTCAATTGTTTTTTAAGAAATGGAAACAGACATGACTTTTATTAAGATTGCCAAAAGAAGATGAGGTATTACTGCTTTCACACGAAAGAAGTATCTCTTTTGGATATAAACATATAACTATATACAGCCGAACGATAAGGTATACCTGAAGGACCCAAACGGCACGATCAGAAAGCAATAATAATAATAATAATAATAATAATGATAGTAATAATAATAATAATAATAATAATAATAATAATAATAATAACAAAGTCTTTAATTTATAAGGGTGACACAATTAGTAAAAAAATAAATCTCCCTTGTGGTCTAAGTTATTTAACATATGCACATGCAAATATATAAAATGCAGCTGGGAAACAAATATAATTTAGAAAGGATATTACAGATTAGTGTACAGAAAAACAAAAGAATATTGATTCAGGACACAAAATCACTGTGTACACAAACACGCATCATTGCAGAGTTTTCCTTCAAACACACACATGCACACACACGCACGCACACACACACGCACAAACACACATACACGCACGCGTAAACCAGTGGCGAAGCAAAACATTTTGGAACCTCCACCCCCACCCCCACCCCTGCGAAACAATATTCTGGATTGGAGCCCCCTCTGAATACAAAAGTTGTTTGACGGGAATTTTGAGCCCCTACTGAGCCTAGCACTGGTTACGCCACTGACGTCAACACCAATATATATATGGATGAGAATAGAAGTGCATTGCAGATGAAGATTTGGGTGAAATCTCATGTTGCAATACGAATTCTTAGTTATGCATCGGATCAAGAATGCATGCGAGAAAACTCATATTTTATACCTGTCTATTATGAAATTTATCTTGTACAAATTAACAAAACACAACACTGTAGATGTGGTCAGGATAATTTATCATACACAGTATTGTCATAATGGGTTCACTAGACCACAGAGAGACCGATAATAGCAATTACACTACACTGAAGTAGTTCAAAGTATAACTTGCCTTTAATAACAGGTAAAATAAACACCGAGCTTCTTCATATAACTTTTCGAGATCCTGTTCGATAGATAATCAATCAACTGAACAAAAAACATTCCTAGAACAAATTAGCCAAATACAAAATCTTTCATTAAAGCCGCATAGGCTACAACGAACGACTGTGTGTAATTGCTAGAGAATAATACATCTATCATGTTAAATTACCATTTATGCAACAGTTTCTGGGAAAATAGAGAAATTAAACATGTTTAGAGAACGGCAAGAAGAGAGCCATGGTAAATATGACACCTAAGTCCACACTATTCTTCACAGGTGAGACAAACACGTTTGGCACATGAACACGGGGCGCTAGAACGTTTTCATCATTTGGTCTGTTTTTATTTTGGGGCTGTTTTTATTTCCTGAAGGAAAAGAGTGCTTCCTTGTTCAGCTGTCTTTCTCACCTTGATTAAGAAAAGTTTAGCATAATAGCGGAATGATATACCAGGCAAGTATGTTTTAACTTGAATGTTGTGCCCCACAATACTGGACTTCGTTTCGCACATTGAAGAAATACACGGTTATATTATAATACTGGCATAGCATACGAGTCTTTCATAAAGTTAAAGAAAAAAAGAGTGTACATGTCAAGAATCTGTTTTTATCGATATCACGAGTTATGGGGAGGGTGGAAGGATCAGCGGAAACCTTGAAAGCAAAATGCATGATCTGAAAGAAATCTATAATTTGCTTTAAATAGTCCTAACACTAACATCTTAATGCTGAACGCCTAGCAAGGCAGCTGTTTGTACCATTTTTATAAGTCTTTGGCACGACTCGGTCGGGGTTCGAACCCATGACCTCCCGCATCCTAGGCGGACGCTCTAACCACTGGGCCACCGGAGCGGTGTCAAAGATCACTGTTTTGTAAAATATTCATACATTTTAATTTGAATTTGTTTATTATGAATCTAACGGTCCCAGGTGACTGAGCGGTCTGGTCTAACAAGGCTCCCCTGCTTCAGCCTTGGTTCCGGTCTCGACCCGAACAACGTGCGCCTGTGAGAAAGCTTACCAATAACTTCCCATGGGTCAGTGGTTCTTCCCAGGTTCTTTCTCCACCGAGTATGCTGGCCGCCATATATAGCCTATGTTATGTATGTTCAATCTGCATTGTGTTGGCATTTATCCATAATTTGTATCTTATGCATAGTTAAGTCCATAATTGAGGGTAGGAATTTAGACCTAACAATCTAATTTTATTTTATATACAACATATTACATTGCTAATTTTTGTCTATAATTGTAGATTATATATCAAGATTATTATTTGTGAGTAAACATGTTTATTTGGTTTTCCGTTCAAGATGCAGCCAATCGACTTTTATTTACAGTTTGATGGAAATTTCCATTAAGATCACCCTCATCTTGGTACTCTGACTGCGTCTTAGGTTTAATATTGGGGTTGTTTATATTAGAATTACTCATCCCTTCATTAACATTCGAAGGGAAATAAGTCTTTTAGTTGTGTTCAGTTTTTAATTTGACAGGATTTGTTTATTTACATTATTCACTGGAATAACAAAGTGTTCAAAAATACTTTTCGAACTAAATCGCTGTTTTGGAATTATTATGAATTTATTTCTAGACATTTTGGCTTGTATCATTGTGATACATCAAGACTGTAAGACCACCACCACCTTACCACCACCACCTTTCCAGTGAGGCC
>JAECUM010016996.1:0-80037 GCA_016617855.1 Megalonaias nervosa | reverse complement strand
TTTTATTCACAAGCCATCAACATTTTATTAATACACTCTAACATTTGATAGTGATGATTCAGGTACAGTCTGATATAAAATTTGGCAAAATCAGTTAAACTGGACAGTATGATATCCAACAGCCCGATATAAAATAGGTTATAGGAATGTACATCCTGTAGATGGGTTAACAACATCACTATTTAAGTTTCACATGTCCTTACACATAATAAACATCTCTTTGAATAATAAATATCATTACGATATGATCAAGCATTTCATCCATCAAACAACAGCAGAGATCTTAAACATTTTTACTTAATTTGTAATAACTTGAATATCCCATTTGTCACGACTGGAGATATCAAAAGAAAGAATGTACTTGTTGTTGGACATAGAACCTCTTATAAAAATAGAGAAGAACATGACCGTCGATGAAATAAGCGCACATGAAACATTTGAACCAGACAAATTGTGGAATAGAGTGACGTGGGTATGATACAGTCCTGACTATTATAACTCACAAGAAGAAGAAATGGGATGGACGTATATCTTTCTACGTGTTAGCAGCAAATGAAGGAATAGAGCGTCTAAATCATAGTATTATATCATGCGATTTCTATGTTAGGTGATCATGTACATACTAAAACATCAGTTGCAAAGTCTGGATATATTGTTCAAAACACCGTAAATTATGTTTGAATATTTGATTTCAGGTGAAGAAGGTTTTCATACAGATAAACACATTACGATTACAAAAGCATATTTTAGATTCAAAAGTTAGACAAAATATTTTGTTGGTGTTGATTGTGAAGTTTCGTATTTTCATCGATGTGGTGATGAAAATGAATAGTATAGGAGATAATAATAATAATTTATTAAAGTAATCATATTTATTTATACTAGAACTAATTTCTGATATAAACATCGAGGTGGCAGAAGACGATAAACTATCTGTAATAATTCATCAACAGACAGACAATGCACACGATACTAGTAATAGTAATCATGTACACAGACAACAGCTACTATCTCTAATAATATAGATCAATAAAGATATATTTATTATTATGTCTATGCTTACTAAATTTGGACCAATTTATTTTTGAATGAGATTCACTAGGTAGTTAATATGATTAATCTATAATCCTTTTTTTTATTACAAATAAACCATCTAGTACAATTACAAAGACGAAGGCAATTAATGGAAGAAATTTAAAATGGTATTTTCAGCTAATAAATACTTTTTTCCGGTCGATGTTGAAAGCCGGCTTATTATACAACCAAAAATACCAGACTATATTGCCGCTGCCTTTTTTATTTATCTAAGTTGAACAAATATTCAGCAATATTTTCAATTTATTTTGTTGAACTTACCAATGAATCTGTTATCGCCGCTGCCCTAAGGTCCACTGCCAGCACCGTCATCTCCGACTCCAGTGCGATAATTTCATCGTCGTCGTCAGGATCTCTGCCGCTGATTGGTAATCGGTTTTCAAAAGTTGCTATGGCTACGACAAGAGTTATACTACAAGATCAATAGCTGTAAAAACAGTAACAACTGTTAAACCTATTTTTTTCAAACACACATTTTTATCTTTTACCTGATGGTGACTTTTTGTAAGTTTTGACTCGGTGCATTAATATTTTCCATACATTAGTTATATTTTTGTTAAATAACAAACTCTTACTGTGTAATAAATCATTTAATTTTTCTTTGCTACTTGGATCTTGTTTATTGACAAGATCAATTTTACTTTCTTGATAATGTTGTCAAGCACGTCAAGACCTGTTTTAATGGATATTTTGGAAAGTGCGGCATAAACAGCAGACACATATCCAATTACGTTTCTTTCTTCTTGATTTGTATACAATCCATGAGAATTTCATTCTCTAGTAATAGACTTTTCTGGTCAATATTAGCGTTTGAATTTGATTCTTAGAATCAATATTCCTCTTTTACACCCGATGTATATCTGCTATTAACATGTAACAAATCTGCTTCAGCAACGCCATTTGTTTTCGGTTGATACTTGTATTATCTTTAAATGTGGTCATTTCTATTGGTAATTTTTTTTCTGCCCTAATCCATATATTTCATATGTTTTTCAACCTATTTATTTTAAAAAGTCACTTTCGCCATTTTTAATAGCAATATAGTTAGATGATAGAAATTTTGCGGGATACTAACCTTAAAAAGTTGAATTTCGGATTTGCAAACTTATTCACAATGCAGAATATTTTATTTATAATTTTAAAATTAGAGTTATGTAAGTTATAATCTTCTTCAGTTATCTTAAAATCATGCTTGATGTCTTCTTTGTATAATTGATCAATGACTTCTTGCTGCGCTGCTTTGGTAATACCACTAGTAGTGCCAGGTGTAAGATCACGCGTAATGGCTGCATAAGGAGTACAATCCTCATCAGGCTGTGTAGGAAGTTCTTCACGAGGTTGTTTAACAATATTAGACCATGTAAATAAATCAAAATCAACTTGAAAGATATTATGTTTCCTAGAATCTAAACAAAATGTATAAATTCACAGATGAAGACGAAATAACAAAAGCCACAAACAGGAATTAAAAATTAGCATGGTAAATAGAACGTTTCAAAGAAATAAGTTTAAACATTTAACCGACAAGGAGCTGGATAAAATGGATTCAAAATATAGCACGAAAACATATGAAATTTGTGTATATGTTAGATCAGTTAAATAAAAGAAGTGATTGTCAGATACAATATTACTAGGACTAACATCTTTGATGAGTAAATTTCTTCCACTTGCTAACGTAAACGAATTATGGAAAGAGTTCAAAGAAGACTTCTTAACAGACAACACAATTAGATACTTTATTGGAGTTTTATCCTCTTGGTTTGGATAAAATATTGTTTCATTAATTGCTATTTTGACAAATTTTATTTAACTAACAACGAATTAAAAAAAGAAAAGGTAACTGGATGAATTAAATATTACAATGTAATATAATAAAAGAATCAAAACATGTTTTTGAACAGTATTTTATTTTATTTTTATTTTATTTAGAGGAGTTGGTGATAATATTTCTGATTTTGTAATGTAATCATTTGATATTGCAAGATTTACTATCATTGAATGACGGTATCGCAACATTAATTCGAGAAGCAGTTGCTAATGCTGTAGAATTCACAGCAAATACTTTTCTGTTTAGGTTATTGATAAAGATGACTGTAAAACAGAAACGAAAAGATAAGGAAGTGCAGCAAAAATTAGTTCGATTAACGCAGAATAAAGACACATTACTATATTAATGAAAAATTAAGGAAGCAATATTTATTTATTCAGTAGTAAAATAAATTTGGATAAAGCTTTTTGATTTATTTTGTTCGTCCAATCCAGACGACACTTCAGAAAAACCTAGGGAACCCGAACAGATCGTGCAGAATTACTAAAAAAAACCAAAAAAACCCTCGTTCATATTTTCCCATGCAAATGCAGTAAGCTATAAGTACCGTATATACTGTTATCTATCATCCTAAAACTGTATAAATATGGAATTGCTAATAATTACATAGTGATTCTTTTTTCAAATAACGTTTGGGGATAGGCACTGTCATTTTATTCAATAATTTCGGAATGACACTGTTAGAAAAGGTATGTTGCCTGTCGACAGAAGATTTGTAAAATTTTGGACACCAGTGTGCTTGGTCTTTTTAAGTAATATTTTAACGACCGTTGACTTCAGGTCGTTTTGTTTTGCTATAACAAATATTATTGCTGCCAATCGACTAGGTTTTTGTTAATATAAGAACTATTTTGGCGATTAGTTTCTTCAATTCCCTTGTTATAACAACTGTTTTGACGAACTTTGTCCTCTGTACTATAAATACGATTTAGATGACCAATAGCCTTGGTTTTAGTTGTTATAACAACTATTTTGGTAACAAATGACCTGGCGTAAATATCTAACCAAAATCTAAACAAGTTAGCTAAAAGTGAAATCAAATGGATAAAAATGGTTTTGAAATGTGTTTCGGTATAATATTTTTGATGAACATATCAAGTAGTGAGAAATACTAAGAGTCTTAAAAATTGGTTAAAATAAAACTTTTGATGAAAATCTATTGAAATTATGTTTTAGATCAAATTTGTGCAAAATGTTAATCAAAAAAGCAAAACTATATGTCACAAATTAGATAACCAGTCTTAAGTTCGCAAATACCTTCTACTTGAAACGAAATTACTGAATGCGGGATTCGGATACAGAACTGTTGTGTCATTGTCTATTGCTTATTAATAACAGAATTTTGTAGTGACTCTAAAGATTTACGAATCGTATTGTACTGTTGAGACATACGTTTGTTGAAACTATGTCAACGTCATAAGGTATAAGCAGTGTGGTTATGGTAATTAGGAATTCTTATGGATTATTAGTACTTATCTAGGTCAAAGCCGCCTTCTAGGCCCTATAATTGTTCCCCGTTTAGGATCTTTGCACGCGCGTGTGCAACGATTCTGCTCCCTTCCTCTCACTTAGATGCCTCATGATAATTTTCTTTTGCGTGCACACGCATGTCATGTGAGGATAAAATCATGAGGGGTACCCCAGACAAACTGCTATTTATCATACTATTTACACTTTTTGAGATTGGGGAATAAACTTTGCTGACGTGAAAAATACCAGCACAGGTACATATACAAATACATGCACAAATATAAAACACAAGTGCATACATAGATACAAGTACAAACATACATACACACACGATTACTTATTACAATTATGATTGGCATCAATGCTCGCACGGTGAACAAACCGACCACAATAATTATCGGATCTGTATTACATACACAACATATGCAAACGAGTGTAGCCCGCAAGTAAAGTTGTCATTACAACCGCTGCTAGAAATAGGCAGCTTTTTAACATACAGGCCCGCTGTAGCTGTGTGTTTTGTGTATCAGTCAAGTAGTAACGGATGTTGCTAAAACACGAATGAAATAAAAAAAAAAAATTCTATTTCTTTTCACGGAAGAAATAAAGATTTCTGACTTAACCAACAGATGCAGTATTCTGGTGTGATTGTTATTTTCATATTGGAAAAAAAACCTACCCAATTATTGTTGGTGGAAGTGCCAATCAATATTAGATACCATTAATTATTATTCCAGGACAATGTATGCTTACCATTACAAGGGGCCATGTATGGACATGTACATAATAAATCATGCAATGGTAATTCAAAATGGTGTAGTTCTTCACAATGGCGTAACTAAGCAGGGATCCGCATGAATTTTCATATCCGTGCTGCTAAGATCAAGTAGGGGTTCATTTCACTTACTTGTTAAGAGTTCTCTGTGCACTAAACAGTTTCTGTGTCATACCCCTGATTAAGACATTGAATGTTCGAATTACATTCGAGAAAAGTATTTTCATTAAATAAATAAGGTAACGTCGAGCATAGGTTGGTTGTACGTAAAAATGAAAGTCAACATGACGATGTAATGATGCTGCCACAGATAATTACCAGAAACGCATATATCTTTGAGACCTAATTTGGCTTGAAACGTACCCCTCTGAGCCTTCTAGTGTGAAAAGTCATCGCATGATGTTGTGCAAGAAAACTTTAAGTCTCTGGCGAACCAAACGACGAAGACATCGAAATAAGTTGTGAACGTGTCACCAGTGATGGTGAATTTAGTAATCAGCAAATCGAGTAAGACATATTTTCAGTATTAGTATAACAAAGGCACCCACACTAGAATTCCACTACGAATGGTGTTCAACGTTGCGGAAGCGGAGCAGCGCAAGAGCTGGAAAAATTTCTCAGAAGTTATTGACAAAAACAGTGATGCAAACTTATACGTATTCCACCACGCTTGACGAGGTTGAATATAAACGTACAAAGTCTCGTAGGATTCGAATAGGTACAATATTTGGAAACTAGTCACTGGAGCTGATTTTGGCTGACAACATTTGGAACATATTTTATTTACTTTTGCAACCTAATTTCATGATCCAGGAAAGAGTAAGCCTGTTCTTTTTTGTTGTTGTTGTCAAGACCCGATTTGTAAACTTGTATTACTCTAACGCCGAAATATGAATGGTCGCTTGATGGACTCCGTAAAATTCAAATATATAGGTTATATTTTATTCTCCTAATTCAGATATCACCACATGCCTATGATGAGATAAAATGGCGGCGATTGGGAAAATCAATTAATTAGATAAAGCTTCCGGATGGATATATATATATATATATATATATATATATATATATATATATATATATATATATATATATATATATATATATATATATATACCTATACTGCTATATATATATATGGCATTCGACGGCATTTTGATGCAATCAGTGCAAAGATGAATCCCTTGGAAAACATAAACTATGCTGCAGAACATGCTATTATGAATACGGTACATCATTTGCTTGTCTTATATGTTGGTTCAGGTGCTCGACCAAGCTTTAAATGTGCTGTCGGAGTGAAAGCCGTGTAATCAGCTTTGCAGACCATCCGCATCTGTTCCCGAGTATTATCACGTGCTTCGGCGAAGACTCACTGAACCTGGAGAAACCAGACGATGTTGCTCAGGAAAAAAGATACAGAAGTCAAGTGTAAACAATACTATAAAAATGTATAAACTAGGCAATATTTTTTTTCCCTTTTATATAAGCATGTCGACTGTGAACCAGCTCTAACAACTTGCGCAAGAGAATGGCATACGAATACAAAGCGGTAGGTGAAAAGCTGACATATTTGTAATGCTGTAGCGTTCTACAAAGGCGCCTGAGTTGACTGTGAAGCATCTTCACGAAATAACTGCGTATTATCATATACATGGGCCACGTTGGCTAAAAAAGGACACGTGGTTGGCGATGAACAATAATCTCACCGCGGTATCGCAGCTGTTATCGCCAATGAGGCTGCCACAAAAGCACGACGACTACAAGTGCCGAAGTTTGAGTTATATAAATGTCGTGGTGGTTTGCAAAATTATTGAGGAATTATCTCGAGTGCATACCAGCCAAAGAGGCTTTGAAACTTCTTTCGAAGGTGCTTCTCTGAATTATATCAACGTTACAGCGTTAGGGCACTTCGGTGGTTAAGATGGAGATTGTTCTCTTTGTGTATTTGATTATGCCGCTTAAACGTAACAACGATGATGAGTTCAAAATCCCAAGCCGGTGGATTCATAGTGATTTTCGTGTGATCCTGAATCGCAAAGAATGTTTGCTTAGAAGTGCGTTTGCGTGTTGCGCCTCAAGAAGGCGAGGATGTCGAGCAATTATACTACATGATCATATCATGATTAGAAAACCCAAGGTGGACTTTCAAGCTTACCAACATGAAAAAATAATCTAAGCGGGAAAACAACTGCGAGATGAGATCTCCTAAGGAACTACTGTACTCGTAAAATACGAAAGGGTGTGTGTGGTTGTAGATGTTATTTGCAGAATCACCGCCGAGGCTACAGTTGTCCTTGGTGTTGGTGGAATTCTGACCACAGCAACTATCATAGGTACACCAATCGTATTTGTTGCCAGATGTGTAATTAATTGCAACTGGTGACGCAGGCGGTGCTGGTAAAATAATTTCAATACGATTACATCCACGAAGACGTATAAACGTATCTTTTCGTGCAGCATAAATGAGTCTGAGTACAACCAGCAAAATGTACTTGACGGATAGTAAGGATAAAACGATTAGCATTGCTGAGTTCGACACCGTGTTGACGGAAATGGAAACCACCGGCGACTCCGGACACAGATACGGCACGGGGGCATTAACGACGTTTGCCACGAACTGAGGTACCTCATGAGAACCTCACTAATGGGGCTACACTCGTATGGTTTCAGGATTTGGAACCATAAACATAGCTCGTATGGTTTCGTAATGGAGTGACAACCACAAAGTAGTATGATAACAACAGTTTATTTGGGGTACACCTCACATCAAAGGTAAGTGTATGTTGAGTTAAGTTACCATGAGGCGGACTTGCGACAGGAAGATGCAAAATCATTGCATACGCATGTGCAAATACCCTACATGAAATAAAAACATAGGGTGTGGAAGGCTTTGACATAGATAAGTAGCAATAATAAAATAAAAATGTGAAACCCCTATCAGCAAACCATTGTTGACCTATTGTACAGACATTTTGTGGCATACTTTTGCTGTGAAGGTGTCGATGTCGTACGGTTTACCTATCGTACAGGACTGTTGTGTCATAGTCTATTTGCTTAATAATAATAATAATAATAATAATAATAATAATAATAATAATAACAATAATCATAATAATAATAAGAAGAAGAAGAAGAAGAAGATATACTTTTGAATTAAATTTATTGTCAGGTTCAAAGAAAGAAACACTTATAACAAAATATTCAGAAGGTTTCAAATACAAATAAAGAAGAAACATATGAGATATAGACAAAAAAGTGGATGCATACGTACATGGTGACCCATCTTCTGTGTAGCTATTGTGAAGGAAATGTATTATTACTGTTCGTCTCCATTAACACAGAAAGCTTTATTTTAAAATTGAAGTTTTACAAGTTCAAAAGTTTTTGTGACTAAATAATTATGTACTGTTGTAGTAACCATGGCAATGTCGTGAGATTTACCTATAGAACAGGACTCATGGTTTTATAGGAAATATTTTATCTGAGAAACTGATAATTCACTAGGGCTGGAGTTTTTACTCATCTGTATATTTAAAAAATATGGCGTGCAGATACTCTCCCCCGGTTTTATCGCGATAAATCCAGGATCTTGTATATAAATGTTTAGTCATAATAGTCAAATGGGAAAATTTCTCCCAGTCCCCTGATGTATTCTGCACACACTTGACATCTGCTAAAAATGCCAAATCACGTCTTCAAAACTATTATAATAGATGTTATATTTAATTATATCTCACTCGCCCATAGCTTCCGTGATTTCTGACTCATAATGTCAATTTTATTCTTTTTATTCTTTACTTATTTAAATTAAGAGCGATAATTGCTTGAAATTTCTTTTTATGAAATGTCAGTGCCATAATGTCATAGACAATAATTCTCGGTAATTTACTGAATTTGTATGATTGTGATATTGCATTCATAATGAAGACAAGCTTCGTTCCAAAATGCATCGTTTACGGATTCCATAAATTAAAATATGCAAGCTTTACACGTTGCTAGGAAACGTCTGGTCCCTTCGCGCCCATCCGAAGGCAAATCAGGGATCACATTATATTTATAAAAATAATATCGTGCCAATGGAAAACAGAAACTACAGAATTATAGGTGCAAAGCTTGCTGGTTTCTTTCTCAAACCTCTGCACTTACTTTGTGTCGACATGCCATCAGAATGATATTATGCACTATCCTGAATTCTGTGTCGAAATGCCATCATAATGATATTAGGCACTATCTTGATGACTTGTACGAACATTTATCGGAAGAGGGGTATGCCACCATGTAAATAAATAATGTAAAGAATGTTATAGCCGATATGAAATAAAGGCGACAAATACTGCACAAAACACTATCGGTTCAAAACATTTTTATGCCCCTCTTCAAGCCATGCTTAATTACATATTAACTGATAACATAGCTAGTTCCAAAGTCATATTTCTGCAATATCACACTACTTACCCGTACTTTGTTCAGTTCAGATGTAAAACAATATAATCCAAAATTTACTGCATGACACGAAGTCGACGACGATCAAGATTTACTGGCTCGTAACACATGAAAGTTATGCAAGGGAGATTAACGGTCAACGAGAAATAAACCGACTGTGTCCTGATCTAAGTGAACGCATGCTACTAGCTGTATGAGACGTGCTGCCTAATAAAATGTCTTACTGAAATGAGTTGTCATAAAGATGCCATACAATAGAAGATAGAGCCCACACAATCTGGGTCAAACAAAGCAGGTCAAGAGATTTAGGGCGCGTAACATATGCCTTGCATAAAACAAGAAATCGTGAATACCGGAACGCTCAGGGAATAAGTAAGTGAGTCTTTTCCGAATAATTCCCGGAACGAATTTCAAAAAGCGACCGAATGTAATTTACTCTTTGTCTGGCATCTAATTATAATGCTCAAGCCAGTCGAACACAAAGCGTGTATTGAAACTTGTTATAGTGTAAAAACTTGTTCTGTCCATTCTTGAGTAGCGGGTACGTTTCGGACACCTTTTTGCTAGCGTGTTCTCTCTCTCTCTCTCTCTCTCTCTCTCTCTCTCTCTCTCTCTCTCTCTCTCTCTCTCTCTATATATATATATATATATATATATATATATATATATATATATATTCTTTGTAACTCATTGTAAATGATTTTGTTTAATTTTTGTAACTTTTCTGAATGACTGTAATTTGTAGTGAATCTTTGTAGTTGGATCTGGTATACGTGCATAGGGTCTATTTTAAGATATTAAAGAACCTAAAATTGCATAGGATGTATAAATAAATGCTTAGGTATGTCTTGACAGTTACTAATACTAGTTTTTCCATTGGACATATTGGTCAGGTGGTATCTTAGAAGAATGAAGTTAATTTCCATTGAATGGGTTCGGTCACATGAATAGGTGTTTTGAAATATTAGATTGAGAAAGTACAATCTGTCAGGTTAGGTTAATTGCGACATAAAGTCGTAATAGGCTCTTAAAGGTGAATATAAGGAGAGAATTGAGCAGTCAGATTTATTCTTCTTTTGGAGTCATTCTTATTTCTGAGTTCCTGTTGTAACATCAAGTCTGCAGACGTGCTTTATATTGTACTTAGATATTATTGGAGACGTAAAACATTTTTTTGACTTTTCAGTGAATAGAAAATGCTTATTGGACTTTAATATTGTAATAAATTTGGAGTATGCGCCTTTGGTTATAGCGCCCTGTTTTAAGGAATTCTTAGATTTTTGTGATTACTTGTTTGATTATTGGAACTCGGTCCAATGGAAATATTCCTTAGCCCGAAATAATTAGCCAATTACTAGGAGCAAACGACACGGACTGAAGTGTTAGCGAGTTTCCGTGATGCCATGGTTTACTTTTGGTGAATTCAGGTCAGAGCCGCATGAGTGTCCCTGAGTACCATAGTCCCTATGCAAATCTAGTGGTGTACATTGGTTGTGTGACTCCAGTTGCAATATTTATTATTGGAGACTGGTAAATTATACAATGGAACAAACAAGAAGAGACTGTTCCGTCGTCGGCAAATGCCATTTATGTCGCCATGGTGGCAAATGTGATGCAATTTTACAGGCGAAGTGTGGCTCAAAACCATGATTTGACTGGCCTAAGGTGGCGTAGTAAAAATAGTTCCCTGTGTTAGGGAAAGTTGTATAGTTTTACGGCGTGAAAGCTGAAGGTGCGGAAAGCTGATAAAAAAACCCACACACACACAAAAAAAAATATGCAGATGTGCGGTTGATAGACAAGTGGAAAGTTGTGAGATTTGTGGTCTTGTATTGATTAGAGTAAAATTATTTATAGAATGGACACGTTGGGCTTTCTAATTTACAACAGAAGTTGTATGGAAGTCTTTGGACGTTAGGGGAAACTTATTACTTCTAGCGGAATCGCGCCAGGGTTTGACACCGCTCGATCAAAGCAAATACCCCTGGTTTGTAACAAGAAAATTTCTGGTCGCAGCTAGTGGAATGTTTCATTAGTTCTGTGATAGTTGTAAGTGATTTGGTTTGATTACGTTTAAAACAGACTATTCTTTCGCAGTTAGAAAGACGTGTCCTATAAAGTTAATATAATAATAATAATAATGATAGCGCGCCTTTAAAATTTTCATTTCGATTTCGCGACATTTCGTCTGCGAAAGTAGATATATTTATTTGTTATCAAGAAAAATGATTAATCTGGTTACATATGTTCAGTCAAAGCTGAATATTATATCTAGAATCTAATAGCGATGATACAGAAGAAAAGTATATAGTTTTAATGGCGCTGAGATTCGACAGAAAGTAGGCCAGTGAAGCAGCGTGTTACATTTTTCGACACGTGGTCGATCGAGTTAGGCAAGATGATTGATTTTTCCCCAAACAACTAAGCTCGAATGAACTAAAATGATCAGAATTGTTGGCCGTGAAATCCTTTGTATACCATGTTCATAAATTTGGCTGTATAATCTTAATTAACTAGAGAAGAGCCGCTAAAAAAAGAATGCGTGTTTGACAACGCTCCTCCATTAAAATTTGCATAACTTATATAGACACAGATTTGACCAAGATAATCGTTCATTTCGCTCTATTTTTATTTTATTAAAATCCCATAATTTCGGTTTTGACAGACTTGTTCCGTTCTCAGCGAGCTGAAAACTTCATACATTGGTCTGCATATTTGTGAGTAGCGACCATTGACAAACAACATTTATTACAATATTATTTTGAAACTACTGAGATTTATTCAAAGGATTTCTTGACAATTACATTTTGACAACGTTACGTCACGATTCTTACAAGTACATTTCAGGTTCTGAAATTCATACAAAACTTTTCTTTCGGACTTTAATAAAACCTTTTCAGGATTATTTTGGATTCACCTTATAATACTATAAGGTCCTATCATATTTTCATTTATAATTTTGATAATTAAATTATTTGTTAAGTTTTACAAAACTTGTTTGCTTTGCTTCTCTCTGTTACTTGGTTTATGACCATAGAAACGTAACAATATATATAATCCTAAACAATTAGATTCAAGGCCATAGGAATCGAATGTTCCAAGTAAAGTTTAGATCCACGAATAAACTGGTCCACCAACAGACCTGACATATCAAAATGGCGTTGTCCAGAACTCATTTAAACAATTCACTATTGGTCTAGAATAATATTATAGTCCAATGAGTACTTTCTATTTCCAATGAATAATCCAAACAAATGTTTTTCCTCTCACATAATATCTGAATACAACATAAAATGCGTTTGCAGACTTGATATTACAATATGAAAACATAGGAATAAAAACGAAAAAAATGCCCAGTTCGAGCGACTTATATACAGGCGAAAGAGTAAAACACGCATATTGTCACCACTCCAACGTGACAAATTGCAAATCTCCAACATCGTAAAACAACTCACATGATCTAATCTATCCAACTAGAAATAACTCAATTCTTCTGTCTTCTTACATTCATTTTAACCAGACTTTGGCAACATCAGCTGTGACAGGGATACTTGTCGGGATATTCACGATCTGGCCAGTGCTGATTTTGATGTCCTGTAACTACATCATCGGTTCTATCGCTACCTTCATCATTGGCTTTGTTACAGCCACCGTGGTGGGAATGATTCCACTGTTAGGATGGAGGCTTGGGGTAGGTTGATATTGGGTTCTTTCTGGCGAAAGTTAAGATTGACTCGTACTCGATCGACAAAAACTTGAATTTAACCTTGTCAAAGAGGTTGATGGTAGCACTACAAGGAGTAATTAATAATTTGTTCACTATGCGGAAAAACGAATGTGTAACGTTTCAAATATATGTTAGTTTACTTTTTGTCTTAGTTCCAAATACATTATTGTAACAAATGTCCTAGTTTGAATTCAAAGTCTGTTTATTTCCATACTTTTATTATAAACATAAGAACTGTGCCTCGAGAGTTAACATCTTGTCGTGCGTAAACATTAAATTATCACCCTTTTAAAGGAAACAATCGTATGCATGTCATAAAATAAATCGGAACGTGATATTAAGTAGGGTCCCTTTGTTACTCCATGCAAGCCTTTTTACGTGGCATCAAGGTCAGATGTTTTATTTTACAACGGTGTTTTGATCCTGGGTTTGACACAGAGGCGCTGACCTTATTTATTTGCAGGTCCTAGAGCCCTTCAATCTATGTATAATTTGTAGGACTGTCTGTTGATTACATATTTATTTATTTGCAGGTCCTCGAGTCCATCAATCTGTGTATAGTTGTAGGACTGTCTGTTGATTACATTGTGCATCTAGCTGAAGCATACCGGATGTCGAGTAAAGATCGAAAAGGGGACCGGGTGCAGGATATGTTAGAGTATATTGGCTTATCTATATTATCCGGGGCCATTAGTACAATCGGAGCAGCCATTTTTATGCTATTCGCAGAAATCAAATTTTTCTTCGCGTTCGGGGTATTCATTATTCTTACCGTTGGGACCTCTTTGATATTTTCTCTGGTTGGGTTCACTGCTGTCATGTCCTTGTGTGGACCGCAGAAAACGACAGGGTCATTAACTGAAATGGTAAAATGCTTGATCAAGCGGTGCTGCGGACGTTTCTGTGATGTCAAGGTCAATGGAAAAGAAAAATTGAATCTATGTTGCTGCTCTGACGGTTGCAAAGTTCATAATCAAGAGGACGTGGTCACTAATAGTTCCAGCAGGCCTCAGGAGGCAAACACATCCTCACCTCAATAGACAGATTCTTCTAATGTTAACACAGCATATGTTAGTTTGCCGTCTAGCATTGTAAGTAAACAAACCTCTACAACCATTTCTTTACTCGCAGTTTGACATTGTTTTGTTCTCGAATGACAGTGATCTTCTTTCTGGGCATGCAAGAATGTTAAACTAAAGAATTGGATTTATCTGCGAACGAATGTGTTCTGAATTATTGCTCGACAGATATGTGTCTATCTATCTCTGTATATTGCCATGCCTCCTCACAGTTATTTTTTAAGCCTGCGCGTATTGGTAGAACAAGTAAAAACGTTTGTAATTGATAGAGAAAAGGTGAACAACAGTAAGGTTAAATCGTGGACACGACAAAAACAGGTAAAAAACGAAGAACATAAAATTAGGGTTTGTTCCTTCTTCCAAACTCATCTATCGTAATGCATCCTTGGTAGAGATAATGGAGTTTAAAACAAATGGTCGATGGCCCAGCATACAGCATAACGCGGAACCATTTTAAATTTGCTAAGATTTTCTTTGATATGTAAATCCCATATAGACCAGGAACAGTCTAACTGTGGAAGAACAGGGACTGTATTTGATATTTCTACAGTTTTATTGCTTATCGTCTTTGTATTTCTTCTGAGAAAACCATTGTGTGCTTTATTTGACAATTTGATATATAGTGGAGTTTCATTAACGATTACTGGGTAAAATCACCCAAAGACACATAAATCTGACTCTAGTGTCTGCCCATGGAGGATGTATGGAGCTTTGATAAGTGATCTAGAGCAAGGCAGATTCAAAATTTGCATGTCCTATCTTGGTCCAGAAATAGGGAGTGTATCTGTATTTCTGTGCAGTGTATTTCCCTCTTTTTGGTATACTGTAAAGCAGATGGCAGTGTCGTCAGGGAAACGTCTGACTTATGCTTTTATTTCCTCAGGTAGGTCATTTATAAACACAAGGAACATGATGGGACCAAGAAATGATCCACGTGGAAAGCACAGTGTCACTGGCACTGACCCTGATTCCTCGCCAACAACGACAACCTTCAGGCTCCTACCATGCAGAAGGCATTAACACAGACACCGCTTTAGGGCAGTTTGTCAATTAACTGTTCATGACTGATTATGTAAAAATAAAACTTTTACCAAAATCTAATAAAATTAGAATAGTTTATGTTCCTATGATGGGATTTCTGGCTAGGTCTTCTACTCAGCTACTAGCAATGCTATTATGCTTTCTCGGGAGCACCTTTCTCTAAATCCATGTTGTGGATTATATATATATATATATATATATATATATATATATATATATATATATATATATATATATATATATATATATATATATATATATATGGTTCTTTTGGTCCAGATGCATTATGTAAACTGGATTTAATAATGTGATCTAGAACCTTGCAGAAAGAATGCAAGTTATGATATTGGTCTGATTTTCTGTTGGCGATTTATATCCTTTCTTGGAAATTGGAACAACATATGCTCTTAAATATTCGTTCTGAAACAGATCTAGATGAGCTGATCTATCCGAAAGCAATTTTATGGGTCAGATTATCCGCCTGATAGATACCAGCAGATATATCTCTCCTGGAGTTCACATAAGCAGTTAAATCTATCATCAGTACGACTTACGCATCAAGATCAAACTTCAGTAACTACTTGAGCTTAGCCGTTATAAGTATTAAAAGTAAAGTAATCCTCCAACACGTCTAGGTAGGTAAATGCAGATATGACCTATATTAACATCAGTGTTAACAGAATCCCTTATAAGCATCTATGTAGTATGGGAAAATTCGACATTCTGGTAAGTAAAGTTTATTTAGCTGAAAATGCGTGGTATTCCGGATGATGGGCACAATTTCCTGTTCTACATTTAGTATATTCACTCACAGTCGTTGTTGGCATGGTGCTCTGACTCAGTAATCTCCTCTACATGGATGTTCACTCAAACTAAATTTTTGATATAATTTAATAATAACAAAACTGATTCATGCAGAAGAACAGAAAATTGCAGTTTATTTAATTAATGAATGATACTAATAAAGATATTTTGTAACAATGCTACAAGACTGTTTGAATTCGAGTATACATTAAAATCGAGGAGTTTCATGGATACGGGGTCAAGTCCATTTGCTATCGTCAGTAGGACGATACATACTGTTGATTGTTCAGTATGCCAGGCTACCAAGTTGGATCAATGTTACTTGAAAAGTCACATAATATAATGTCGATCAGTGCAATTGATACACAAGGAGCTTTTATAAGCTATCCAAGCTAATTATCAGTAAGGCTTGTCATATGGGACCTCTGCCATTAAAAAAGACACTAAATTAAAACAAAACAACAACAGCAACACTCCCCCCCCCAAACCCCGCACCATTCAACGTAAATTTTATTGTAACTAATGTTGTGCGAAAAAATTTTAAAACCTCATAAACCCGGGACACATTGGAGTACGAATTGTTTGACTCTTCCCATTTTTATTTTTATTGACTAAAATATCACCGTCTGGTCGGTGTGCATAATGTATTTGCTCTGTTCGATTATTTTATTAGTCGTTTAAATAACAAATAGCACCATCTATTGTACGACTGCAGGAAAACCATTTTTATTTATTTCCTGCATGCAGGGAGAGCATCATTGATTGGTCCAGCTCGTCTACCAGTCCGTTCATCCACCCGAGCGTCCGTCCGTTCCTGGAAGCATAATTGATCAATAACTAATCTTCTAAAGTGAAATCTGATAAACATATTTTCATCGTTATATAGATAAAATGATTTTCATTACATTACACCAATATTTCCAGTTTATGAATATAAGAAGTAAAACCTTTCCAACTAAGACTCTTTTGGGGTCAAACCTTGCTAACTTAATTGTACAAAAACACTTGACACAAATAAATGAATGTCGCCAAAACAATATATTTTGCTTGTGAAAAGCATGCTGGCACGACTGCACCCACCCACCCCACCCCCCACTCCCCATCTCAAAATACTTTGACAGATGGAAATACGATTTGGTAATCATCTTGGTCTGTATATTCAAGTGAGCAAACTACAAGTGAGCAAACTACAAGTGACCAAGTGACTACAGCCATTTTTCTGTTGCTTTGTTAATATAATTTTAAACTTTTAGGACTATAACATTTTTGGGATGCAAAATCGCTCAAAGACCACTTGTCATAGAGAAATGGATTTAATAGTCATGTTTATATGCATATGTAGATTACCAGATTTTTATAATGTCCAGAAACCAGTGTTCCCTAATAAATAAATAAATGAATGAATAAATAAATAAATAAATAAATAATTTAAATTACTTTGGGTGAAAACATTCCCATTAGTCATAAAGTTTGGTACGCATGTTTTCCTTGGGAGTATATGTGTTTTACAAGCACAGTCTGGTATCCTTTAAACAGAGCAGTGTAATATATGGTAAAGTGGAATGATTGGTTTTTAACTTTTTAATTCCATCTGCAACAAATAGGCAAATCCAACTAAAACAGAATAACTAGACACTAGCAACATTAAACTGTAAATTGTTCAATAATTTTAGGATATGTGTCTTAGTGTTGTAAAGAATTTTAATTAAGTAAAAAGCTCAAGGGGTGGGAGGGAGGGGGAGAGAGTTTGTAAACAGCAACAAAGCATGCCTATACAGATGTCATTGTAATCGGGTTAGCATGCCACGCAAATATTAAAATTGTTTCAGTTCTTAATGTTCATTTTTTAGATACATGTAAGTTTTATTGCATATAATTATTTGATTTTTATATCAAACTTGGTCTGATTTGTTGAACATAATTTGTAATCAGAAGTTTTTCAGATACGTTTGGTTTAACTTGTATTTCGTTTTTATTTCTTTTATTGTTTATTTATTTTGTATTACTTGCTTGTTGTGTTTGAAACAAAATATATTTTTTATTTATATCAATGTATGAGACATTTTGTTATGGCTTGTTTTTGTTGTCAAACTTTGGCATTTTAGGAACTTGTAAAGGGCATTTAAGCCTGCCTGAATCCATATTTTAAGAGTGTTTCCGTGCAAGAGAAAGTGAGCGAATGAACGTGTGCTAATTTCTGTATGTGCGCGCCCATGAAGGCTTCCAAAAATGGCGTTTAACTGAAGTCATTTCCCTATGAAGGAAAGGAAATATAGCACGCATCCAATTTTAAACATCTCATCAATATCTGACAAATTGTATTTAATAAATATTTGTCTTTTCACAATTTTGAAATTTTATTTTAAATATGTGTATGTCAAACTATATATATTTCAAAAATATTAGAATATGGTCTAGGTTTCAGGAGCCTCAACCTCTCAATGAACAATGTTAATGTAGGACCCTCTCAATGAACAGTGTTAATGTAGGACCCTCTCAATGAACAGTGTTAATGTAGGACCAACCTCTCAATGAACAGTGTTAATGTAGGACCCTCTCCGTTATCATTATTATAGAAAATATAGATCACTTGGAATGAATTATGGGATGCATTTTTCCAGTTCACCTTATGGTGTGCATACGGTTCGATGTCTCAGAATTTTCGATCATGAGATCTAACCGGACAGGTTTAATGTTTGTGAATTTCGACCTGACAATCAAAGATAACCAATGCTTTTGTGAAATGAATACTTGTAAGATTTGTATTTAAAGTATATGTAAATCTGGCTTATATGCTTGTACACGTGAGAGCTTTTGTACTGAATTGACATTGCTCCAATCCCTCTTTTCGACTGCTCATTTCCGACAGTCCAGGACAATGTTTTTTTTTTTTTTTTTTTTTAATGTGATAAGGCGGCTGAAATTCATGAACGTTATACATGATTAAAGTTGACTGCTATCGTAAAAAAAACTAGTGTGTTTTTCATAACCTCTCAACCACGCTACTTTTAATCTATTTACTGTGTAAAGTAAACCAGGTTAGGCGTACAATTGGAACCGAAGTACACATTTGTTTTAATGTGCCAGACAAACTATGATAGGCAGATACCTAATAGCAATCCATTTTCAAGTCTAAAATGAAAACCAAATTGTAGAGTTATTTTGTATGTGAATTTATAAACACTAGGCTCACGCTTACCAGACATACCTTCTACCTTAAAATCTGCTGATCGAGGTGGGAGTGTGTGTGTGTCAAAATACGACAGCATTCAGTGAGAGAACCAGTTCCATAACGTACTAAGGTTATACATCATATCGTCTACCAGAAACATTATTCAGTTTATTTGACTGAGAATTAAAAGAAAAATAAGTACCACAATAAATGTCGTGCGGAACATTTGACATCATTTACAATAACAATTATACGAATAATTTTAAGCTTTATCAATAAAGTATACTACAAACCATTGTTATTTATTTCTGGCCTTTATGTCTTGCTTCAAAGTGATTATACCCAAAGGCAACTAACACAATCAAGTTAGAAGAAGTTTCAAAGCTGGTCAAGAGACTTGGTACAAATGTCCACATACTTTATCGTGTAAACTCGAGACATTTTTTGGCAAGCTATATGGTACACCGCCATGTTTTGGCAAGCTATATGGTACGCCGCCAAACTTGCCTTAATGCTGCATCTGTTAGGCAATCACATGTCTTAAACAAGCAATATTTATAGAGTCCCTTTAGCTAAATGCAAGTCCTGTAGAAATATTCCTTTGTTAAACATCCACCTGTCTTAGGTGGCCACTTTTTCACTTCCCTATGACTGCTTAAGACAAAGTTTACTGTACTTTCTTAACAACAGTATTTTCTCCAATGATTCTAACATGCATGCAGTTGGAGTGACATAAGTTTTATAAGAGAAAAGTTAAATTTGTATTGTTTGATTTCAAGCATAAGAACAGCACCTACGTTTGCTTGTTGCATTGTTAAAACCCGTCAGTATAAGAATCTAACAATAGAATAATTTGAAACTATATTCCTATAAAAGGTGTTGCAGGTAGTTTTGAAAGTGAAATGGATTCTACAGCTTATTAATTGATTACTGGGACCACTTGTTGATCATAATTCATTCGGGATGAATTATTGTTTTATTTCGATGTTGATCATCATAGACAAGATCCATGCCACATTTTCCAATTGCCACTAATTTTTATTATTTTAATCTGTCGATATCCCTAAATTTGGATACTGGAAAGTGAATAGTTTTATTTAGAAAATCACGCTGATATAACCTCCTGCCTTTGATTCTTTCTTCCGAGCCGCCCTACATTTTCTTTCTTCCCCTCCCAAGCCATATACACCTCCCCCATGTTCCTTATCTCTCTGACTCCCTCCCCCAGCTAATAAGATAATAAGAACATTAGAATTTGATTGTGAATTAATATATACTAATTAGTTTTCAATAATTTTGATGCATAATCAGAGCTATATTTCCTTTTGAATCAGCTCTGCTAACACAAAAGATACATAATCAGAGTCCCATTTCCTTTTGAAATAGCCCTATAGTAGTAAAGGAAAACCAGGTTTCTAGCTTAGAGACCCTCCTTTCCCCTCAAAACCCTTCTACGTTGACATTTTCTTCAGCTCCGATGATGACTTTTACATGATAAAACTTTTTCTGACAAAATAAGGGGGTCTCTGATCTAGAAACACTGGTATTCTATTACTACTATAACACCTGGAACTCTGTCAGGTAAAAGATAAAATTATAACACCTACGCTGAATTTCCAGAATGACTCATCACGGAATTTCCAGAATATATATAACTCTGTTAGATAAATGATCGCGGAATTTCCAGAATGACTCATCACGGAATTTCCAGAACATATATAACATTGTCAGGTAAAAGATAGCGGAATTTCCAGAATGACTGATCACGGAATTTCCAGAACCTATATAACTCTGTTAGGTAAAAGATCGTGGAATTTCCAGAATGACTCACCACGGAATTTCCAGAACATATATAACTCTGTTAGGTAAAAGATCACTGAAATTCCAAAGATTACGTAATGGAAAGTTCGTGTAGGCGTTATAACGCTATAAAAGGCAGACAAAATTTTTCTACGTGTTCATTCTGCAGGTGGATCTGTACGTGAACAGGTAAGTCCTTTCGTATTTGTTAAAGAATTTCATCACCAATTATTGAAACATCAACAGTAGCTATCAGAAATAATTCATCATCGTGTATATACAAATAAAATTTGATTTTTCCGCTTACTTTTCGATGACATTCAAATAACTCTCTCATTGCTACCCTGTTGATAAAATACTTACAACCTTTTGCAAGAACCTTCGACCGGTTTAGGTCATTATTTATTTTGGTATATTTTCTTGACTGATCGGATCATGAAGATTATCGTATTTCAGCATAAGCTCATCTCTCAAATTTTCAAGATAACCAAAATATTTGCTGTTATCTAATTTAATAAGCGAGAGTTTCATTCTATCAAATTTACTAAAACAAATACCTGAAATTTCATCATTAAATTCAAATGATAATTGCTGGTCATTAACCATTAATTCTTTAATTTTGCTACAAATTCCATCGGCTAACGTTAAATTTTCGAACATTATTTCTAACGTTTAGACAAAATTAATTAAAGATGATATTGAATATATTCACATCTGGTACTGGTATGGTGTCCAAACGCAAACGTATTAATTCCGTCCTCGCAATAGCGTTTGTCGTCAATATTACTTAGTCCACGTTTTATAATTGTATCTGTTTCAAGCTTGTGATGATTTGTTCTGATAATATTTGTTTTAATAAAATTAGTGCAGGTTTTTAGCGCTACTTTAAATCATCAAATTTCATACACTTTTTTTTACATATCCGCGAGGAATACCTTGTGCTTTTTTTGTCAGTTTATTGTCATCTAAAATTACGGCGTACATTTTACTTCTTAGCCCAACAAATTCCTTAACTGGCACAAACATAAATTCATCTTTCATCTTGCCGATGACTTTTTTATTTGCATCATCATGAAATCCACTACTTGCTGGATAATCTGATAAATCAAATAGGTCACGGTATTTATAAATATCTTGATAAACATCCTCACATTTTATGTTATAAACAAGTGAATACGTATCAGTAAATAGCAACTCCGAATCTGGCCGCTGCTTTTGGTAAAATTATAGTGAAAGTCGTACATTAGCCATTCTGATATATCAAGTACAGCTGCACCAACATAAATCGGTTTATTCAGTTTCAAATTCGTCTTTCGTCGCTGTATTTCAATAAGATTTTTATTAAATATTTTCATACTGACAAAACCGTCATCGTTAACTAATTTATTTCTGCGACTTACATCATTTACAATTTCAATATTGACTCACTTTCTGATATTTTCCATCGTCTTACCGAACACGGAATTGTTCATCAACTTGAAAAAAGTTTTTTTCTCAAAGTCGGTCTTAGCAATAGCAGGACGTTTGATATTTAAATCAATATAATCTGCCATCCACCGTGATTGATTAAATTTTAGCACGCGATGAACTTTTCTCAGAATTAGTCCAGCATCTACTGCTTGTTTTAAATTTTTGTAATGTATCACGTAATTTCTTTTATTTAACAAATTTGGAACTAGCTTATTAACGATGAAATTTTTTGCTATTGTCATTGCCTGTTGTTCAGGCGATAATAAACTATAATCGATCATCATTGACTCTGAACAAAACGGATAGTCGTTATGTAGATCATGTAACGAACTAGGATAATCGAGATCAACCTCAACAAAATGACTGTCATTTTCTGGGAGATTTATCTCAGTTTCTTAAGAAATTGATCTGGAGTTATCCAATGAAATCCACCACACGGCATTGGTTCTGACATAGCAGAACCATATAAATTATTTGAGTCAGGATAAATAATATAATTTGACGGTAAATTTTTATCGTAATTTTTTAAGTATGTATTATTAGCTACCGCATAATTTTTTGTTATAACGCTAATTCCGCCGCGAATCCCTTTTTCAATAAAGTTAAACATATCAACATCAGATAAGAGATCCAATTCTATCCTGTTTGTTTTTAGCAGAGCATCCCATGACAATCCTGGCGCAGAATAATACCAACATGGATCTAATCCATAATTTTCATGACTAACTTTACGAAAGCTTTAGAAAACATCAGCTAACAATAACACATCTGTTTTCAAAAATAAATTATGATACTCACCAAGTGTCTTACAACTAAATTTATTCCAAATATCTTGTGCGTATTTGTATTCATCATCTGTAATATTTTCATTTTTAACTGAGAGTAAAATTTATCTTTGTCAGGAAGAGAATTTTCATCAAATCGGCTCCAGTCGTCGAGATACTCGTACGAAAAGACACCTTGTTCTGTCAGAACGATGTAGTCTTCACCAAAGTAACTTTTTAAATTATTGAAATTGCTACATCTTTTACAAGCTCATCTAATGGTGCTGCTATAAATTGCAGACTGTCGATGAAACGTAATTTGCTAAGCGTAACTGACATATACTTTTCAAAATTGTTTGGAATACATTTTATTATGTTATTTAATTTTAGTTTAGATTTAATTTCCTCATCGCCAAATGCTTCGACAATGATATGACTATCATAACCACGAAAATTATGTAAAACGACTGGAATAAAATCTGGCGCATGAAATTTCAAGTTACAATTATTATGTGCTGCTCCGCGATATTGGCCGGTTAGATGACAGTGATCCCGCACTTTATCGCCAGACATAGGTTTCTCGCAGATATGACAATTAACTGGCTCATCAAAATCAAATTGTTGTTTGAGTGTTATTTTTATTGGAGCTGTTTTAGATAATATGTTGAAAATTGTATTAACATCATCTATTAAATTTTTTAGTAACCACACGGCAGGATTTTAAACTCGATATAATTTTACTGTTTTGATAAATTTTGATCAGCACAGCAAACTACTTTATAAGCTACTCCACAGGGGACATGTTGTTGTATTTTTCTGGTGCTTGATTTATTTGGAACATTTTCTGTGCTAAGTACAGGAACAAGCAGACACTCGAAGTCGGCGTAAATAAAAAATGGAATACTTAATTTATGATTATAACTTTTAAATTTTAATATTTTTTCTTTTTCTCCTGGCATTGTTATTTTTTGAACATTAATACAGTATTTGAGATGATCTTGTAGTTTTTCATTTTTAGAAAAACCTTGCAAGCAACGATAACAAAAATATTTCTTATTTTTATCTTTATTATGTTGTCTACCAACTTGGCCATTAAAGTGTTTTTATCTTTTTTTATCAAAACGTAATGATTCTTATAAAACAGAAAGTTTATTGTCGATTGCGAAGCTTTTTCCGAGATGTATCTGGGATAAACATTTTCACGCTCGTCAAGACCAAACACATAAACTGAAATATTATTTAGCTTTTCAAACTTTGGTATTTGATTTTCTGCAACTGGAAAGTCAATGCCAGTAAAATTTAATTTTGATACGTGACTAATATAGTTGTCGACGCGATCAGCATTTTTTTTCTGCTGGAAACATCGCAGGAAGAATAGCCCACTGGAAACATTTGTTATCAGAATTTATTACGTTTATGCAACACCTTTTGTTTTTAATTTTTTGAGGGAGATCAACGTAAGAACTACCGCGAAGTACGTTATATCTCGATGTGTGAAATAAAACTTCTTTTATCATTTCAAATTTCCAACCGGATCCCGATGCAGCAAATTCTTCCAATTTTTTTATTTATTTCCTGATGTATTTCATCGGCGACTGATGAAATTTTTATTCCGGCTAATATTTTTCGTGATTTACTGTTAACTATGGTTCGGCAATCTCGTTGTTGAAATCTGTATTATCAAGTAGTGCATGTAACTTTGATAAAATAACGCGATACTGTACTATTAGTTTGATACTTTTATGTACTGCAAGTTTTCGCGTTACAGTCGGATATAAGAGATGAAACAAATTTGTGGAGTTAAAATTTGCTAAAATATTTTGATTATTAAATTTATAACTGTTATCAAATCCTGCAAAAGCGGTAGCTATTTTTGTAGTTTCTCCTATAAGGCTCTTTTTGCCTATATCTCGCAATTTCAGCATTGTTATATAACATTTTATATATTTAACTGATATCGCAAGTTGAAAAATTAATTAGAGATATAAAAATGCTTATAGTATAATGACACAAAATTTGAGTTACATAAGACTGACGGCAGAGGAACAGGAAGAATATCATGTCCATCCCAAGTAAAACTTATACGCAGGAAATATGTTAGGTTCAGTGATTCACGTCAAGAACGGAAAACCGTTTGGTAAATCAACACCAGCTGGCTATGAGATTAGCATTAAAGGTAATAATGACGAGCGAGTAGAAATGTTTAGAAAAGATTTTATTTACTAATGATCGAGGAATTATTCGAAATATAAAAAGGAAAAATTGTATTAGGAAAAATAAATAACAGTGGTTATCTTAAAGTATGTGTCAGAGGAACACTAACAGAGTTTGTTGATTATTATAGCCATATATTTGTTTATGAAACGTTTAACGGACCAATACCTAATGATTTAGTGATAGATCACGTCAACAGAATTAAAACAGACAATCGTTTAGCAAATCTCGAACTTGTCACTTAACAAGAAAATAACAGACGAGCACGAGGTGGTGATGGGTCTAAATTTAGATGTCCGGTAAAACCGGTTGTTTCAATAAATTTAGAAAACGGAGAAAAACTAAAATTTTAATCGATTTATGCTGCCGCAAAACATTTTGAAATCTGTACAAAATCGATAAAAGATGTTGCTGATGATTAAATAAAATCGGCAACATAACAATTAACCTCTGACAGAATCGTCTTTAGATACGATGATTAATTATATTTTCTAGCTCGTTTTTTGTTAAGCAGTTGTGAGCTAACATTAAAACATCATCTTTGTTAAATTTTGGCGTCATTACTGTACTATCATTAAGTTTATTTTTTCTGCCGCTGTCAGCAGAATTTTATTAGAATTACCTTGCATTACAATAACGTTGACAGAATAAGAGCTATATCCCGACAAACATTTTCGCACTGCTTCGGCTAATTCTTGGTAATTCAATATATCAACTTTCTGATGATATTTTATCTCGTTAGTCATTTATAATAATAAATTAGATAAAAATGTATTATAATATGGACTTGATGAAACGACTTGCTGATATAATCGCAGACGTTAATTTTACAGCAGGAGATGCTGTCTCTGGCGATATTAAAATATGAGTCTGTTGGTTACACAGAAGACGACATTCTACTTAACGACGACGACGAACAAAACGAAATCATAGGTGTAGTTGATAAAAAAAAATTATAGCAGACCGACAACTGGACGATATGATGTTAAGTATCATATCACAAAGAAAATCTCGAAATTTAATTTTACAGTAGATGAAAATCATCCCATTTGGCGGCTGATTAAACCCTTTTTAAACATTAAAATTCCAGACCGACAGAAAAATATAAAATTCGACTTTATATTTGTCAAGATTTTTAACCTAATGATGATCTCTGACGATCGCAGACAATATCTAATATCGTTATGTAAACCAGTAAAATGTAAATCTGTCAAACGTAAGAACGAGGAAATTTATAACAATATCATTTCAATATAGATTTAGTTGGAACCCAGCTGTTAAATTTATCGCTGTACCCGCGCCACTTGACAAGGCTTTAATTACCGTTTTTCCTGATAACTTTTTTAATAACGAAAACATCTTGTTCATTTTTCTGCAGCTCCTGCTTGTAAAAACTATCGGTTATTGGCTCACCTAATAAATCCTTTAGCGCATATGTTACAGGTATTGTCAGTAAAACGTTATCAACAACAAATACTTCTTCGCTCCAGTTTGGGGTAAATCCTTTCTCAAATTTATCACCAACTTTAAATTTATGTCTGCAGTACATGTTTCATTTGCAAGAATTGGATGTTTAATTGCATCATTTGGTGTCATATTTATTGATCTGTGCTTTGTGTTATTGTATTTATCAACAATCTGCTGTAGATCGTCGATGTATTTATTTGTATTTTTAGCTGTCAAATGTTTATGTATCAACTCGTTTAGTGTACGATTAAATCGCTCGACGGTAACACTCTTGCCTTCATTTCCTGTAACATATTTTTTTTATGTTATTTTGTTCCTGAAACTGCTCAAATTTTTTATTAAAAAACTCCGCTCTGTGATCAGTCCAGATTTTATTTGGTTTTCTTTCTGTACTAACAATAACCTGTTTTAACGCATCAGTCATCGATGTTCCAGTTTTATCCGAAACAGGTACACTAAACGCGTATTTACTAAAATCATCTATGACGTTAAAAAGATATTTCTTTGGAGCGCCATCAGCGCCAACATTAAACTGAGCAAGATTTGACACATCAACTAAATCTATCGCCCAGATATCGTCAACGGCATTTGCGACAACTTTACGTCGCGGAAACCTGTTTTTTAGGTTTACGCAAAATCATCATATAATTCTTTTCCAAGACCTAACTTATATTTTGTTCCTGTCATTCCTTGAAGTAACCTTCTATCAAATCGTTCTTGCATATTTGTAGGCTCCATATCGCGTAGTTCATCTAGCATTATATTATCACAGTCTGATTTTGAGCTCTCTGCACGAACGTTATCATTACGATAACAAATATCATGACGCATCGCTATTGCATCAACTTGATTATAAGGCTCTTGTCCTGGTAATGGATTATCGTTTTCATCTAACTGTTTGTCTAGTGGATTGTACGGCCCAGTGTATTTATGGCCAGGCAATGTCCAACCTCCTTTTGGTTTTAGTAATTTTCCAATAAATTTGTGAATGTCAATACCGCTGCCAGTTACCTCAAGGCGATTGCATGATTGACAGTACGTAACAATTTTATCTTGTTCGATGCAAAGATTTTTATCACAATCACAATTACATTTCATTTTATTTGATTTTATTCTGTCGCATGCAAAATTAAAATTTTGACAAAAAAAAGTTTGATTGTTTTTGTTTGTCAATTAATCATCTACTAAAATAACCTTGTCAGGGCACACTCCAGCTCTGGATAATTTCTTTAAAACCATACTTTTTTTTCTACCGAAAACAGTTCAAAGGCTTTTAACATCGTTCTATTATTTTGTGGTTTTTTTTCCGTTGTCTCATCCTTATTCTCTGTTTTAGTTTTACATTTGAGACAGTATGTTGACATATTCCTTAGTTTAGATAAAATTCATTGCAACTTATCATTAGCGTGAGAAGGTTGCTTGTCAAATTGCAAAATAAACTTTAAAAAATCAGGGGATTGGGACATCTGTCAGATAAACATAATACAATAATAACCACAAGCTGATGTTCCAACAGGATGTAGTTGATTAGAAGAGTAAATAATTTTTTTTAACTTTTTGAAAATATATTTTTTTATAAGCTCACTCAGAGGAAGTCCGAACGAATCAAAATAATTATTATCGTAAACAGTAACCCAGTGAGAGCCGGATCCATCGTCGAAATTTTGTATGCTTATGATACACGAACCACCTGCTGGTACATTGTCTAATTCGTCTTTGGAATATACTCCACGAAATCTGACAATGTCATTCAATTTTTCAATTATATCGAAATTACTCAACGGCGTCTGGTGCCTGGTAGAGTCATTCCACGTCCTATCCCTAACAGATTTGGAATTAGACTGCCTGCTAACCCCGCTAGCAGCGGAGCGAAAGGAATAATTCCTCCTTGTTTTGTTTTTCTTGGCGACTTCCTTTTTTTAGTTGACGTTGGCGATTTCTTCGCTGGCGATTTCTTTTTAGCTGGCATTATATTATTATTATTACATGAAACTAACGATAAATTTGTTTGATTCCATCATCAGAGACACCGTCTACAGATACTGCTTTTTCAGTTTCTCCAGATACTGCCCCTGACGCTGCTGCTGTTCCTAATACCGGTAGAATCTTTGGTAAAATTACAGACAGTACTGGTCCAAAAAATCCTCCGTGTTTTGCCATCGCTGTTATTTGCGCAACAGATAGTTTGAGAACAGGGTTTTCCTTGATCGAGTTTATTAATTTGCTGTTGAGTTAACATTACTTTCACTGCGGCGGCGCTGTCAGTCTCCGGAGACTTTATCATTAGAGAAATAGAATTACGTTTGGCAACCGCTGCTAATAATTTTTTAATTTGACCGGGTGTTAGGTATATTTCTCTGTTTGTGTATTTCTTTTCCATTTTTATACTTGTTTGTTAGATTAAACTTGGACAGTCATCCTTCCCTTGGTCGCATCAATTGTCAAGAATCTATCACTGACAACTAACGCATATACGTTATACGGATCAGCTGCACCTGGAGCCATACCAAGCGTCCAAGTGACCTCAATATCATCAGTCGATCCAATAACTCGCTCGGAATGTTTTGATATGTCAAAATAAAAGATAGGATACAGCGATCGAAATTCCTCTAATGATATCTGAAATCCACTGTCTGCGTGATGATATTTTTGCATAGCCTCCATAAGGTACATGTACGGCCGAGATATGATTTTTGTTTCATCATCAGCAAAATTACATTCGATTGCACGTTCGGGATATTGTTTAGAATTTACTCCAATAAATATTCGTCTGACATCTGGGTTATCAAATACAGAGTTGTTCATTTCCTGATTATTACGACGTGCCTGTCGTTGAAATACAACAAAAAAGTGTCGAGGTAATTGTTCGCTTGACGTAGTTGTAACACGCCAGGTGTAATCAGTTGCATTAGGAATTGCTGTTTGATAAATTCTGTTTTGCTGAAAATATATTTTTTTCTTGTAAGCGGTCAATAATTATTCGAGTTCCATTATTTTAGCTACAGATGGGACAAAACGTGGCATCCACAGCGCTAATCTTGTAATAGCAAACGGTTCTTCAGCTACTCCATCAGCGTGCATTATACAATCGTTTTGATCAGCTCGATCTAAAATAAGTGTATGTTTTATCCCGCGAAAATCTTTGTTATATTCGCGGCAAAATCCAAATATTGTACTTAACGAAAGCATCATCGTTATTTGGCGAGATTCTGCGGCAAATGCTTTTCGTTTGGCATAATCTTCATTTTAAGTTGGTCGTCTTGTATTTCCAAATGCGCTTCTTATTGCAGCTGCTACTATAGTACCACCAGCTGCATCTGCGGTTAATGCTGCAACAGTATGTTGTGCAGCTGCATCAGCTCCAGCTGGTGTTAGAATAAGTCTATTTCCAGCATCAGTATCAGCATCAGCTAGCACTCCAGTTTTAAATTCGCTTGAAACAGCTGTCCCAAGTCCTGTATCTCTAAACCACATCATATTTGTGGTTATTGTTCTAGAATAATCATCCCTAAACGAGACAATATTTAGTATTGTACTCGCTACGGGCAGGTGTACTGAAATATCTTCCACAGTCTGATTGGTCAGTTGGTACCGTGCACTTTTAAACAAGCTCCAACCGTTATTGACAAGTGCAATTTCTGCACCAGCTGCAATATCACCGCCTATCGCAGTTAGTAATTGACCACGCACTTCCAACACGGCCTTGTGCGGCAACAACAATACGTCCTCGTCTCTTGTGTTAAAAGTTCTGACGCCAGCTTTATTTGGTTCGTTTGAGTTTTCGTCGAGATACTCAACATACTCAAATTCTGTCACTGTGTCGTCGGTATCATGTTCTTCGGCAAGATGAAGATAATTTTTAACTAACATTATTTATTCTATAATCCACACAAAATTTAAGTAACTTAAAAGCAGCAGGAGTTATTCTTGTTTTCTTTACAAGTTTGCGCATTACCTCTTCACCACGTGGTGACAGTAATTTTTTGTTGTAGCTATCATAGCTCGTTCTGTTTCCGCTGTTGGTGCAATATCTGATATTGCTCATTTTATTTCCAATGCCGAAGGTGGGCTGTCTTTAATTTTATCAGCGATCTTTTGTCCTACTGCACTGCCTGCTGAACTAGCTGACCCCGTCGCAAAAGCTTTACCTGCGTCAAGTGCAATTGGTGCTACTTTACTCGCAATTCCTGGAATGTTTTCAGCTATTTTTGTAAATATATTTCCAAAAAATCCACCCACAATTTTTCTTCTATAAACTTTTTTCTCATCTTTGTTATTAAATTAGGTTTACATAATTTACTCATACGACTACGTTGTAATCGCTCGTAGGTGTAAATAATACGTGACAATTTCATTGTTAAGATCTATTTGTCGTCCTGATTGATCTGTTAGTTGCATTGTTATGTTTGTGATATGGTTTTCAAGAGTAATCGGATAGTATATTTTTTGTCGAGGAGTAATTTGCATCAGTAAACCAGGCGAGACATCTGGTGAAAAACTATAGATTGTTTGACCTTGACTTCCTAAAGCAGAATACGACCCTGATGCAATAGAACAATTGATCAATATTGTATTTACTTCTGTTATGTTAACTGGAAGATCTCCGTCATATGATACACTTTGTTCTGCCACATTGCCGTATTGTTGGTTTTTAAATCCTAGCAACGATGCGATACTAGTCGCTGGTGAAAAATCGATTATCAAATTCTTTTAATGTGATTCTGGCTCGTAGCGTATTATAATTTGGATTTAATTCAAAATTGTCTGAAGCAGTGTATTTTGTTATCAGCTGTGTTATCGTTTTGTTGAGATCAGTTACATTATACGCCCCCTGTGGTATTTTGACTGATACCCAAGCACCAGAATTAAATGTAAAGTCGTCATTGACGTTTGTTTTTACATTTGCCATAGAATGCCATACCGTAGCAGAAATCAATCCGATTTCGTACTGTTTACCAGGATCTAGTATTATTGGTGGATTGTAATAGACAGAAAAGTTTGCGCTGTTTCTTGCTGTTTACGATGAATCAAGCAATAGTGTTGGTGACATTTATAACAAAGTTGTTAGATAAGATCGCTATGTAAAATTTTATACTCGTCTGCTGTCAGTAATTTACTCGATCTAAAATTATCTAATATATCAACAATTTCGTTGTCGATTTCAATGCTTTCATTACCTGCTTCTTTTGATGATATTAATAAGATAAGTGGGTCAACCATTTCTGCATTTGATGTCAAAACTTTAACGCCAGATCCAATTCTTTCCTCTGGTAATTTCTATCTCGTACTTATCAAATAATCTTTTAAATGTCCAACCTTTGGGATAATCTTTATCTCTGGTTTTGTACTGTTTTGCTGTCGTACGTAAAACCTCAGCAATAACTCCGTTTCTTACAGTATCCACTGTATTTACCATACTTACTTGTGTTTGAGCTTCTTCTATGTCTCTATCAGCTTCTATACGAAGTGTAGAAATTTTTTCTAATTCTTTTATTAAATTTTCAAATTTTTCCTTTGGCCAATTTGACTGATTTCGAATATCTTCAATGTCTTTGATATCATATTTTTTTTTAAATCATCATATTCTTCATACGATATTTTTTCACGTACCTTTTTTCTGAAAAGTATTATCTGTTTTTTTTAGTGGCATTCTTTCTGCGATAGATTCACTCATCATTTTTTGTTTTTCAGCTAGTTTCTTAGTTTGCTCTGATAAATTTTGTTTCAACCTTCTTAACTCGGCTGGATTAACCGTCAATCTTGCAATAGCACGCTGTAGCTCAAGAGTGTTGTTTATTAATCTGTCAAATTAAGCCTGTCGTGCAACAGGATCAGAAATATTTCTATCATGTTCCTCTACAAGTTTGTTTAGTTTCTTCTTTCGATCTTTCTCCGAGCAATTCTAACAACCCTTTTTCTTTCATTTTTTCTAGTTCCTCCGGAGACAATGCTGATATTTCTGGTTGTTTACCGAGTACTGCTTCGGTAACAGGTTTAAAAAGTTTCGTGGTTTCTTCTTCTACAGCACGTTGTCCTTGACGTGCTTCTTCCACTTTTTTCTTAAAAGCAGCTCGAGTTGTAATAAATTTCCTTAGTAATTAAATTTTTTGTTGATGTTTGTCCATTGTTTATTTTTTTATACGCGATATAAAATTTGTCTATAGAGATGTGTCGATACAACAACGAAACATTTTAGCTGGATCACGCGCTAGTTTATCAAATAAAAGAAATTGTATTTGTCTTTGGTTGCTCGATGATATAATTCAATAAATTTATCTTTTGTTACATCACCGCATTGCTCGTTTGCAACATTTCTCACATCAACATTATCTAGTCCAGGAAACAGTATAAAACATCCCGTATTTCGCCTAATAAATCTGTCAACGTTATAAAAGCCTTGCGCGAGATAAATCGATTTACATTTTTTGTTACGAGATAATGAAAAATACGACTTAATCTTATTCATCTCCTCGTTGTTTAGCGGAATATCGTCAAATACAATTATTTTATGCTCGGACGAATCAAGTTCGTTGACGGGGATTAATTCATCTGGTTGCTTGATAGTAAACAAGTAAACGTCATCGTCAAGGTCATCAAGAAGTTTATCGTTGTACTCGGGTAATAACTCGTACTTGTCTTGTTGCGGATTAATTGTGTAAATATACACACGATCGTAGTTAAAGTTATCGTTAAGTAAGAGATTTAATAATAGATTTGTTTTACCAGAGCCTGTACGACCTACAATAAGATAATGGCATTCTGGAAGTTCGTTATTATGTTTATGCTTGATTAATCGTTCGGTGTCAAAATTCAATATCGATGTCATTGTTATATAATTTTATGCTATATAATTTACATAATATGACCTATTACACAAAGTTTGGAACAGCACTTACAGGATCTGTTTCCGCTGACGAACCAACAATAACCGATACGTCATCGCTAGTAAAAAAAAAAAAACAACCGGCGACACAATGACAGGAAACCTATTTATGTCAAATCAACGAGTTCTAGGTTTAGAAACAAATTATCCGCCAATAAATGTTGTTGATACACAAGCTGTTAGTTATGCATAACTTAAATCCGTCGACAATAATACATTATCACTGACAGGAGGAACTTTAAGCGGTAACTTAGATATGTCAGGAAAAAAATTAATAAATTTGGAAACCGCGTATCCGACAGCAAACTTAAATCAAACACAAGCGGCAAGTTATTTACAGCGGAAATATGTGGATAATAACAAGCTTGATAAAACCGGTGGAACGGTTGCAGGTAATATTAACATGTTAAGTAAAAAAATCATTGGGTTGGAAACCGAGTATCCACCAGCAAATGTTAATAGCGCACAAGCGGTGAGTTATACGCAGCTAAAATCCGTTGACAATAACAAGCTTGATAAAGTTGGCGACACAATAACAGATAACCTTGTAATGAGCAATAACTCAAAAATAACTGGATTACCGACAACCTCACCACCAGCTAATGAGACTGATGCTATTAGTTATGCTCAGTTAAGAGGAGCACTTGTTCCGTATTTAAGACAATCCGGTGGATCAATGTCATGTAACATAAATATGAGAAATAACAAAATAACGTTATATGTTCCAGTTAACCCTAATGATCTGATAAATAAAGCGTACGTTGATAGTCTGTCTAATGGTATAAAACGAACTAAAAATAATGTTCGGTATATTCTAACACTTTTTAAGGCAACTCATAACCGAGTTGGGTTTGAGGTAAGCGCATCATCATATTACCCTGAAAATTATCCTTATCACGCTTTTTCTGATAGACAAGAATGGACTACTAACGGAGAAGTTGAAAACTTTTGGATTAAAATTAAATGTCCCATTGCAGTTGCTGTCTGGCAATTTCATTTACGAGGTTGATTAAACTCTAGTGTTGGTCGAATTTATAATTGGCGACTGGAAGGATCAAACGATGATATCGACTGGGTAATATTATATAGTACAACAGACACGTATATTTCAACAACACAATATTTTACAACTCCAACAGAAAAGACTGTCAACAAGTACTTGTATTTCCGAGTTTATGTTATCGCTGCTGAACATCCGTTTCCAGGACTGACAACATTTCAGATATACACACTTGATGATCAGATTTAATCTAACGTTGTAAAATAAATGATAAGTCAAGAATTCACAGTCATTGCGAGAGAATTTAATGATAATATTTTTAACCCCAAAATAGATGTTGGGGACAAATCACTATCAGCACGTGTGATAAATACTAGGAAAAATTTTTCAATTCCAGTGATAAACTCTCCATTGTCAGAAGAAGAAAAAAATTTATTCTCGTTATGCATATGCGAGGACCACAACTATTGATAGCAATAGAAGACTTTGATGTGATAAGTAGACACTGTCATCCTGATGGTTGAAAATCTAGATTTGATATTAAAATCGAACTTAATGAGAAAACTAGCTTATGGTGAAGTAGTAAAGGAAGAAAAAGAAGAACGAGTAAACAATAGCCATGATTATCTATACAAACTAGAGGAATCTAAGATAATAGGAATGAAAAGGAACAAGAAGTTATACAACAGTTTTTCAAAACGAACATTTTTTAAACATCTCGGTATGTACTACCACGACAAGGAAACCCTAGTTAAAGTTGTTAGAATGACGCCGGATACGGAGTTAATTATAAAAGCATACTCGAACGCACTTGTACCAATGACGCGTAAAAAACCCGAGAATTTGATCCGATTATTGTTGACAGATCACTAAAGATAATCAAAATTTTTGACGATGAAATTAGTTATCTCGACGATTATGAGCGAGAAAAGTTTTTTGAGGAAGTCAATCGAACAACATTTGATGTAAAATTTAATTCTTATTATGACATATATGATGAAGACGATGTTTCACTTCCATCGCTCCAACGCTCTAGACAATTGTCATTATGAAATTATTACAATGAAGTCGAGAAAATGTTCACAAAACAATACGAAAAATTATGGTTTAGAGTAAATACTTTTACTCAAATTACCTTTCTTGGACGAAAATCACTATAAAAAATTAATGCTGATAAATTTCTTCGTCGCATATGCAATTATCAGACAATATCTTATCCTTAAAAATTTTATTTTGAATCAAATAAGCTTGGTACTTGGATTTATTGATGAAACAGAAAGAGAATACGGTAATTTGGTGAACGAAATAGATTTTTATGAACATGAAGTAGAAAACACGTTTGATTCCTACAGTTGGTTAAAGAAAAATGAGGTATTGACAGATGAACGATACAAGGATACTTCGTCAGATGTTTATGACAAGTACAGAGATTTTATAGCTGATCCTAACAATAATAAGTTTCGTGAATTTCTTGATTCGATTGTTGGTGCTACAGATTTTAATATTGTATTAAAAACTATAAGCAAATATTGTATAATTTAAAAAAAACAGATCATAGATTTCAATCATATTTCAGAAAAAATTCCAAAACAAGATGTTGACGCTCTAATGCAATATTACAGATATTATCATAAAAACCTTTGGTGTGTAAAATAATGTTACAAATATTACAGTAGAATACTTCGAGTAATATCATAATGACCACTGCTGATGACAAGCTCTGGTATAATTTCAAGTGGAGCATCATTAAATCCGTTTTTGTTAATAATACCAGGTGTTGGTGTTTCTCTTTGAACGGCGTGTAAAAAATTGAGCCTCGTCTTGAGACAAAAAAAAAATGCTTGTAAAACAGCAAGTATCACCTACAAAAAATTACATGATCAGATAAGATAATATTTGCGAGGTGTAAAATATGATATGGACGATTTAATACGAGAGTTCCGTATTATTGACAGTATGTTAACCGATATTCTGCCAATGAGAGTTAGCAAGAACGTAAAAGATCATCAAGAAAAGTATGGTGATGATGGGGTATGAAATTTTATGTAAACTTTAGAAATAAAATAATCTCAAACAATACTTTTACTTATCTGCTTACGTACAGATCCACTTGCAGAATGAACACGGAAAAAAATTTTGCCTGCCTTTTATAGCGTTATAACGCCTATGCGAAATTTCCATTACGTAATCTTTGGAATTTCCGCGATATTTTACCTAACAGAGTTATATATGTTCTGGAAATTCCGTGATGAGTCATTCTGGAAATTCCGCGATCTTTTACCTGACAAAGTTATTAATGTTCTGGAAATTCCGTGATGAGTCATTCTGGAAATTCAGCGTAGGTGTTATAATTTTATCTTTTACCTGACAGAGTTCCAGGTGTTATAGTAGTAATAGAATACCAGTGTTTCTAGATCAGAGACCCCCTTATTTTGTCAGAAAAAGTTTTATCATGTAAAAGTCATCATCGGAGCTGAAGAAAATATCAACATAGAAGGGTTTTGAGGGGAAAGGAGGGTCTCTGAGCTAGAAACCTGGTTTTCCTTTACTTCTCCTATTAACACAAACGTTTTATTTGTAATCTAGGCATCAGAAAGGTTTGTATGGATCGTTTGACAATACAATATATTTAACTGAATTACCTATCAAGCGTTTCGGTATTTGTTATTTATTGCAATACAATCTATCCGTTTTAAAATTGCAATATTGTTTTTTATATGACAAGACAGGGTTGCGTGTTATGCCCAATTTTAATTAGTGTGTACATCAATGCTCTGATGTCAGAGTAAAGAAGCAAATGTAGCAAAGGCATACTTATCATTCTAGACATTGAAGAACTAGTTGCTTTAATGTACGCAGATGATATGGCAAACTGCTCTGATACAGTTAGATTACTGAAACAACAAATACATATTATAGGAAGCTTTTTGTTATAGAACTGGCATGGAGGTAAATCTCAACAAGATAACAAATAGTGATATTTAGGAATGAGGGATATGTGAAGAGAACGGAAACATGGTATTTTATTGAAGAACGAATAGAAGTAGTGTCTTGTTATAAATATGAGGGTTTATGTTTTACATCGAAGTTGAAATGGTGTCTGGCTAAGCAAATGTTAGCTGCACAAGCCATAATGACTGAGACACGAATATTTTATTTTCAAAAGCGGTTTGGGGCAATTTCATATCAGAGATATGTTTAAAATATTTGATTCAATGATTAAACCAATATTATATTATGGAGCTGAAATTTGGGGATTTGAAAACTCGAAGGATATTGAGGAAGTGGAGCTTCAATTTTGTAAGAGATGCCTCTCTGTTTCAAATACTGCAAATAATTCGGGGTCTATAGGGGAACACAGTAGGTTTCCTTTCTTCACATCATGTATGGTAAGATGTATAAAATATTGGAGTAAAATTATGCGATTATCATATGATTGATATCCACATCAATGTTATATTATGTTGCAAAAGTTAGACGACGTTGGTAGAGTCACATGGGCTACGAAGATTAAAGATTTGCTCTATCAATATGGCTTTGGATATGTATGGATAACACGAGATGTTGGAGAGATAAAAATATTTATTTCGGTGTTCAGACAAAGGATTTGAGACACTGCATTTCAAAGTTGGTCAGAGAATATTGCTAATTCCTCAAAATGTTATGACTGTAGTCAGTATAAATCCCCACTACAATGTGAGAAATACCTCTCTTGTAATATACCTTTTAAGTTAAGAAAACATTTAGTGCAGCTAATGTATTCAAACAATAGACTACTGACTGAAACAGGAACAAGGGAGAAAAACAAAAAAACAAACTGATAGAACATTCAGATTTTGTGAACTGTGCGGGAGAAGAAATATTTATTTAATGGAAGACGAATTTCATTTTGTTTGCGTTTGCCCAGAATATGATATTATTAGAGGACAATATCTAAAAAAAATGTATATTATGTACAAGCATTGAAAAATTTGTCTCGCTTACGTCTAGCAGTGACGTAGAGACGCTGTATAATTTAGCACGCTACTTGTACAGATCATTTTCTGTAAAATCGCTATTTAGTTTAAATGCGTCATAGATGCTCAGAAGATGTTGTATGAATTTTCAAATACGTTCACGGAATTTGTGCTGATTGACTTTTAGGAATTATCTTTCGACAACAACTACACAGACTTGAAAAGGAATGCAACTAAAAGCGTGAAACGTCATTATTTGATATCGTGTAAGAAAACGTCAAGCTTTTGACACCTCATAACGAAGACAGTTAAGTCAACAGTGACAGCAAAAACAGCGAAAATCACCACAATTAGAATGATACTTTCAATATGAGTATAACAATGGAATCCGCACAACTAACCAATGGACGAGATTTTATGAACTCAATTCAAAGGTCATAGAAACAAAAACCATAGCTGAGATCTGCAAACAATCCGAAATGTTAAAATTATTGGCTTTCATGCTGCGAACGTCAGTATGATAGTTGCTAGTTGCCTCACAGCTTAATGATGAGTCATTTGAGCTCATTTGGGCCGACATGATCTTAAGGCACAGATTACATGCTTTTATTGTATTATTTGTTGCCCGGAGCTTCTCATAAATATATATCAACACTTATTTACCGAGCATGGAATCCGTAGCTGTATTTCCATGTTGAGTCACCGCCACGCCCCAACATCCCATCAGTATTAACATAGCTGATACGATAACAGAGTGCTATACTGTGTCTGTATGCAAATAATGATCTATCTGCAAGAATAAAGCCAATCAACAGATGCACTTATAACTAAGGGCTATACTCATGTTCAAACGTTGTATCTGTAATAGTGGTAGCTTTGTTTACCACGCGAACATTGATGCTGTACGTGTATGTGCTGGCGTCGCATCTGCGTTGCATCTGCGCCGTACCTACGCCGTGTTTGCGTTACACCGGAGTCGTAACCGCGTCTATACATGTCGCATCGACGCACGTTTATAATAAGTAATCATGACAATTGGTCATTGGATGGTGGTCAATAGACAATAGTAGTAAGATTATAGGGTTTTGTTCGTTACTGATCTAGGTTGAAGTCTTCTATCCCAGATGAGATTGCTTTTGCGTGGGCGGCTGTTGGAGGCGTACTCGGATAATAATCGTGGGTTTGCGCGTGACTTTGCATGCATGCGTGTTTGATGTGAGGATAATTGGGGGGTGGGGGTATAAAGCTTTGACCTAGATCAGGGAAAAAAATACAAAACCCCTATTATCATGCTGCTTTCACTGATGATTGACACTGGGACAGTGTCATATATAGCAATCAAAATTTCAAATTGTTCAAAGTCAGTTATTATGCTTTAAATTTCCATAAAAGTGTCATACTGGACTGAAAATACTTTAGATAAAATGGTAACTAACTTTTTTAAAGCAATAAATTTGACTTTATACAAGATACTATGCTAATGTGTAAGCAGGATTTTCATTTATTTTTAGATTCCTCAATTTTAGGGATACCACTTCTTTTTTAAGGTCATTTTTTATGTTGTACAACCTACATTTATGTGCAGTTATTGAAAAAAAATACAACAATATGGATAAAAGAGCATGAACAGGAACTGTATCAACGTTTGGGTGGTACATGATGAAAACGACGACTAACACAAACATTCCGCAAAAGTTGTACCCTTTACAATATTTGAACACTGCTGGTCAGTTAAAATAGTTTTCTTCTGAAAACAATTGTTCAGTTTGTGAAGTTCTTTAAGGAACCCCCATTTCAAGTTGCTGAATTTCTTAAATGCAAAGCCTCTCCACTATATTTAAGTAGTTTCAAAATCTGTCTACATATATCACTATATTTAGGTAGTTTTTAAATCTTCTACATATATTACCATATTTAGGTACTTTGTAAACCTATCCTCATATATCACTATATTTAGGTAGTTTTTAAATCTTCTACATATATCACCATATTTAGATACTTTGTAAACCTATCCTCATATATCACTATATTTAGGTAGTTTTTAAATCTTCTACATATATCACCTTATTTAGATACTTTGTAAACCTATCCTCATATATCACTATATTTAGGTAGTTTTTAAATCTTCTACATATATCACCATATTTAGGTACTTTGTAAACCTATCTTCATATATCACTAAATTTAGGTAGGTTTTTTTTTTTTAAATCTATCGAAATATATCACTATATTTAGGTAGTTTTTACATCTGTCTACATATCTTACTATATATAGGTAGTTTTTAAATCTGTGTAAATGTATCACTATATTTAGGTAGTGTTTAAATCTGTCTACCTATATCATCTCAGAAATAATTAAAGTGTCTATCACTATTACCTTCCATAATTTGTTCAAAAATATAACGAGGTACCAGATGTATGAAAGTTATTGCAGAATATTTTAAGTTGTCAACATACCCAAATGTGCCTGTGCGAAATCATTAACAAAATATGGTATGTGCTCTTCCTGCGTACGCCATCCGGTCTCTCTCGTCCTGCTCATGCTTTCCTTTATCAGTTTCTTGTTATCGAAATTGTTCTCAGATGTCTAAATGGCACTAATACAGATAGTGTTCCTAGGGCATCCAATATAGCTCTCATGGTGGCCATCTTAAAACTGTTTCTATCGTTGCTCGTTTGCAAATTTGGCCAAATGTGTTTTCCTAGCAGTGTGCCACAATTCAAATGACCTGATTCTTAAGTATTTCTAGTACTTTGATGTGCTCAGTATATTTGCACACACAGCACTATCGAACAGAGAAATTGATACTTCACCCACCATTACAATGTTGCTATTACACACTGAAGTTGCAAGGATTAGAAGTCAATCGGAATACTACGGTCTCCCTTTAGAAAGAAATTTGCATGCAGAAATAACGCAGCGTTTACGCATTTTATATAGAAGTTCAAACCAGCTGTAAATTAAGACCTAATTATTTCATCTTATGCACTTAAATAAATTATGATGAATCTGAATTAACGTATTGTAACCCCATTTACAACTGATCTCATGTCATGAGCCGTCGCTCGTATCTTCCTTCAGAGAAATGTCAATTGGTCTATTCTTGATCAGAGACATATATAAATATTTTTTAAGGTCGGAATTGCTTTTAGATAATAAGAGACATAACTCGTTTGAGCTATTTTTATTTACCGAGTATAAAAATTAAAGACATGTCCGTCTTGTTGAACGATTGTACGATAGGAGGATGTAATTAGTAAAAGTCAACAGCAGGTACAGGCCGGTACTGGTCGTAGCTCAAAATATTATTTCGGGGTTGGGGTGGGGACAAGTGGATAGGACATGTTTTACATGTCTTATTCGCTATTTTCGTGATCTAAAACCTTTTGATATGCAGGCCAGTAACTAGCATGACTTCCATTATACTTGGCAAAATGGATTGTCTCCCTTATACTAATGGTACAGTAAGACCGCCGAACTTGTTCCATGAAGACTTGAATACATAACATACATTTTGATATTCTGTGCATCATTAAATTCGATTATGCAGCTGACAGTTACTACTAAAATTAATAACTATGACAAATATACTTACCGTGCAAATTTACACAAAGTTATTCTATTTTATACTACCTTCATTCATGATAAAAATTTACACAAAGTTATTCCATTTTATACTACCTTCATTCATGAGAAAAATTTACAGAGTTATTCCATTTTATACTACCTTCATTCATGATAAAAATTTATTGATTATGTACATTTGCACGCGTATATAAATACCTTTACATAACGAAAAACACGTACGTAATGAAACTTACATGCATTATAAATTATGCCCTATTTTATGTTAAATCCTAAGCAATATCCATATTGCTGTAAGCCAAGCTGCCATATTTGTAAAATATAATATTTAGAGGTTTCAAAACTTCAAATTGAGTGCTTTAAAAAGTTATCAATTTAAACAGACATGTTCCAGTTGAATTTACCTTGGCATTTTACAATGATGATGTTAACAAATTAGGTCTAGTGTTCTATGTGCCCTGTGGCAATACTACAAAACTATGCATATGCATATGTGAAGAAAGATACACTGTAGCTGTGAGTTTAATCTGTCTTCATCTGCAACGCATGTCTTTCATAGATTACTCTACATTTAAAATAGGCGTGAAGATTTATGTCTCACTTGTTATATTTTATTGATTATATGTTTGATTATCTAGCGTATGTGTTGGGTTGGTAGTTCTCAGTCTGAGTAAGTAGCCAGTTTCTAGGAACAGACGTCATAATATACACGAAACTTTAAGATTGCAGGATTGGTTTTCTAAAATGGCCTCTAATGCCTTAAAATAAGGAATTCTATGTACATTTTAAGTATACGTGTTTAGTAATTTGAGATATGAATAATTGTTTGTATTGGTTGTTTGGGACGTCTTTGTGTATTGCACAGCATAAAATACTATTGTTCGGTCTCATAAAAACTTACTGAGGAATTATACAAATGTGAAACAAGAAAAAGACATTCAAGTGTGAAATTAGAGTTCGTAATTAGGAGATTAGACAAAACTTACTGTAGTATTTGCGCGTTTAAAAAATTTCATTTGACAGCAACTGTTGTCCTGAGATCCTTGGAAATCGTGATAAACATTCATTGTCAAGCCACGCTCACGCAGGTGTTTTATTTGCTCGGTATGAGACGCCTTGCCTGTAACAAGAAACAGTGTCGCCCCGGGGGGGGGGGGGTGCGGACCGCACCGGGTGACACCATCAGAGGGGGTGACACCAAAATGACTGTCTATAAAATGTTTGAATTTTTGTACAGGAAGGAGGTCCATGGGGGTGACACCATGAGTTACCGCACTGGGTGACACCAACCCTAGTGACGCCACTGACAAGAAAGATGTTATGGTGCAGGGGTAGGATTAGGGATAGTTTATAATATTTATTTATTGATTATGTTGGGTTTTTTTCTTCAAAAATATAAAACAGAACTTGAGTCAGGCTATTCGACGTGTTAACTGGAAGGAAAATGCGTTCTCTAGGAAGTTAAAAGCTTCCTTGGAAGTTCGTTTCACGCCTCCAAACAATTATTGCATGAGAGAAGATCTGTTTCTGTTTTAATTTCCATTTAAATGCGAGCAGATATAGTTCTTTATGAGCCGATGCTGTTACTGTAGGATATAATTTGGAGGTAGCCTAGGGCGTGTTTTGAACAATAGAGGACACTTTTGCTTCCTAAAATTTGGTCATTTAGAACATTGTTTCTTTGTCTCAATCAGACAGGAGGTCAGTTGAACAGCATTTTCAGCTAGAAAAGACGCGACTGAAATCAGGTAATCAGGCATGGATTAATTAAAATGACCAAAATAATTTTGCAATGAGATCCTTCCCATTAGGGAGTCATTAATACATTGTTTAATTAACAAAAGATGTACATTACGGAGACTTTGTAGCTTACCCCAAGCCCCGACTCTGTTTTCACTAAGCATAAAACTTGATACATGCGATTCATTATAACGCGATTCCGCTTATAACACGATGGCAGCATGGCTCCTATTTTTTAATTTAAGGTGACTTCTCTTTTTAACATCCTAAATACATGCTCTCGGAAACACCGATTATTCGTATCCCTAGCAGATTTTTAATCCCAGCACTGCGTTCAATATTGGATTAACTTCCAAAATTTTCTAAAACATATTGCAGTGTTATATTTGTTAATGTGCATCTTTGATGTCTGATGAAACCCGGCGAACAAAACAAATGATATATGACCAAGAGGTTAGTTAAAACTGATGACACTGAAATTTTAATGCACATTTTCTATGGTGAAGTTTTTAGAAAAATTTTTTAACGCGATCCCGCTTATATCGCGATGTTAGTCTTTGGACCCCGAGCATTGTGTTATAACAGGTCTTACTTGTATTGTTTTTGTTATCTTTACAAATCTGTAGAGTTTTGGCACAAACCTATGATCTGTGGACAAACTCCTGAATATCAATCATTTGCATGCAAAAGTTGACCATACAATATTAATCGTTTTAGGTCTCAACAGAATAAAATAAAAAAACTGAATTATGATTTATTATAAATCTGTCATCTGGTTATTATAATCGCCACTGGTGGGAGCTCAAAAAGCACGCTTATCGATAAGCCAAAGCGGCGGGCTGTTCAGATGCAACTGTTACAACCACTATTACCTATTGCAGCGAAGTACTACATGCTTATCGATACTGAAATTTATGTTCAGTTCGTTATGGTTTTCTGCTCCGTATGAGAGTGAAACATTTGACGAGAATGTACATGTATTCTCTGCCAGGTCTGAAGATTTCGGATTCGTGCTCCATTAAAATCCAATGGCGAGAAGTCCGATAGTTACAGAGTGATTAATTCACAGACAAAACCAAAGACACTCTCTAAACAGCATGTTCGGTCGAGAGCTAAAGCGACGTAAAATATAAGAGAATGACGACAATATCGAAACTAACCAAGGAAGTTGGCACTTGAAAACAGTTTAATTCTTCTTCAGTTCGATGTAAGGAGATTATAAAGGTATACACTTATGATGTTTCATGGCCATTTCTTATCTATATGACCCATTTTGAGCACTGTGCACTGATCAATAATTGGAAGGAAATCAAAATGGGGATGGGCTTGGCCGCATGCTTAAGGAACGACGACCTTGAAATATTAACAGATCTTCAAGTCCAGCCCGATCAACCTGAGTTTGGGAGCTGAACACTTCATTGGAAACTCGCTCCTCGTCTCACAGCCAAGACGAATACTTCAAGGCGCAGCTTTGAAAACGTTTCAGAAGAAGTGTTTAAACGCTTCCCAAATTGGGACAAACTATACAAAAGTTTGTTTTGCTGGCATACCCTAGTTGCCCCCCCCCCCCCCCATATACACGCACGACTAACCAACGATCATTTCTTGGGAGCCGTTCATGATGAAGACCTGAGATTGAGATCGGGCGCCTTCGCCCTTGGATCTTGCATGAAGCAGTCAGAATCGGTGTTGAATGGGAGGCTTTCTTGTGTGTTGATGTAAGGCAAAAGCCTGAAAACTTGCTTTTAAGGATTACAAAGAGTCCAAAACCAGGTGTAAAAAAGAATGCTTATGGTAAAATCGAGCAATTCGAAGCAAATAGTAGAGCTAGTAACGTAGCAGAACAAGAAATTGAGCGAAGAACATAATAAAGAATAGACCAGAGGCACAAACAGCACTACAGGCACCATGATACGAGGCGATCAAAAGTCCAGTGCTGGAATGGTAATGTTTGGGAGCATTGCCAGTATTAGTATACCAAGCCTTTAGATAGTGGACGGGGGAGGAAGAGCCACCAGTGGAAGAAAGGCTCTAAGAAAACAAAACATACAGAAGACCCCAACTCTGTAAGTTATATGAATGAAGAACCAGGACACTTGGTTGACAAAATCCAAAGCTCATCACCGTTAATAGCCATCTTATCCGTGTTTCCAGTGACATGATTGAAACTAGTGTTCAAGCTGGATTCATGTTTGTTTGGAAAGGGTTCCATGCATAGAGAGGAATGTTATCATTCCAGGATGGATGGCGAATGTTGGATGTGTGAGGCTGTCTGTAGAGTCGATACTAAAGCTTCTATCACTGTTTCGTCATGAAACAAAAAACAAACCTGTTAGACGAGCAGTTGTCAAAACGACAGACGCTAATGAATCCGACTAAAGATGTATTAAAATTGCAGATTCGTGTTTGGTACGCTCAAGTCAGTGTAGCACTATCGACGCAAAATGTCGAATGTTCTACCAAGTATTCGAACGGCAGTCCGTCTTCACGTTTGTGTGCGTTATTCGAGGGATCGAGCAGCCATTTGACAAGCAGCTGCCCTTAGTAGCAGAATTAACAAATTTGTCACAAATTTTGCTGAAGAAGATGACTTTGGTAGAACAAATGTGATAGAGTACTCTGTCAAGACAGGAAATGCCGCAGCGATTCGAGTTCTGCCCAGATGATTGCCATTCCATCTCCATCAGGAGACTAAAACTCAGGTTTACGATGTGTTTAAGAAGAGAATCATAGAACCGTCAATATGCTCTTCGGATGACCAGGTAATATAGGCAGTCACGAAATATGGGAAGAAGCGATTTTATGTGGACTATAAAGCTCTGAATTCGGTTACGGCGAAAAATGCATACCATCTTCTTCCAATTGACGATAGTCTTGATTCGCTGTCAGGCACGAGCTGGTCCTCGACATTAGATCTTCTATCGGGGTACTGGCAGATGGAAATTGAGCAGGCTAACCGACCTAAGACGCCGTTTACAATAAGAAGAGGTCTGTACCAGTTCAAAGTGATGTAGTTTGGTTGATGCAACGCACGCGGGACATTTGAGCATCTGGTGAAGCCGTCCTAGAATTGTTCGGAAGCACTTTCGAGCAGTTGCTTGAGACGCAAGCACAGGTCTTTACTATGGTTTTGCAGTTATTACCGGCGGTTCGTAGGTACATTTGTTGAAATGGTGGCTTTCTTGTACCAGATTACAAAAAAGAATGACGTTTTCCGCTGGACACATGTGCATCAGGCGGCATTGAAACAGGTAGAGCGCTTGCCAGTATTGGCTGTACCTGACTTCGATTATCCCTTCATACTTACGAACTTCAGAGAGCCCGAGGGACAATTAGCCATTTTGTTGGAACAGCTATGTTGATATGACCTCGTGATAGAGCACCGCCCTGAAACTTGCCATGCAAAAGTTGCAAATACTCTAGCAATCGTATTGTGAAGTTCTCCTCTATACCATTGGATAGAGGCATTCATTTCGGAGAGATACCCAGACAAGACAAGACACAACTTTCTCCAGTGTGATCGGCTGGGTTGAGGCTCGTTAGCGGCCTTTTTGGGAAGAAGTACCTTGAGACCATGGTAAAATCAAGGTTTTATGGGGATCGTGCAAATTTTTGCAAATATCAGACGATGTGTTCGTGAGAGTTTGGCTTGCTCGTCCTGGCAAGCCAGGTAAAAGTTCTATTGCCGTACCGTACAGCTGGCGGCAGAAAATCTTAAATCAATGCCATGATGTAATCCCTAGGGGATATTAATGGGTATACAAAACCCTTAGTTACGTACTCCAGCGGTACTACTGGCCTGATATGAAGTATAATTTGCAAGATTGTTGTGCGACATGGTCCGTTTGCGATCAGCACAAGAACCCTAACCAGAAGCACCAAGCGAAACGTCAGGGCATAACTGCCGTTAAAGCAGGCGAGCTCGTAGCACTCGATATTTTAGGACCCCTTGCAACTACGGAAGACGGAAATGAGTACATTCTTGTGATTGGAGATCATTTCACCAAGTGGATCGAGGCGGTGCCTTTGCATAATATTGAGGCCACCATGGTTGCAAGATCGTTGCTTGCCACTTTTATTTGTAGATTTGGCGTGCCTCGTATGCGGTTTGCCTGACCAAGACCGATAGTTTGAAAGTGCTGTTTAAAGAAAAAAGAAGAATGCGCCTATGCTACAGCAAGGAATTTGAAGTTTCTTACACAGTGTTAAGTTTCTTTTAATTTCTTTTATTGTTTTAATTTTTATTAATTGAGTGACCGATTATATAAAAATAAAGCAATTTTAAAATATACAGTAGATAAGGCTGGGCAACCGCTACGTCCCGTGACTGTTGAATGGATGTTTTACGGACGTTGCTTGTCTAACGGATGGAATAGAGAACGAAACACGGATATCTCCGTGCTATGAGGATGGCCTTTATAAAATTATATTTTTCATTTGTGATATTTGTCTTTGAAGGCAGATGCCTCTTTTGTTTGCTTTTTGTTGGCTTTTTGGTTAAGGATTGGTGTGGGGTGGGGCTAAATTAATTGGGATTCATTATGTGTAGTTTAATTTCAAGAAGTATTAGCTAGAAGTCGTTTGTTTGACGCTTTTAGCAAGATTTATGTAAATTAGAATTGGTTTTTGTGCTTTTAGAGATGCAGTTTTGACTAACGCCATGCATGTTTTTAAACTAGTCGATTGCAATCGTTCGCATAGAATGTTGTTGGTGAGTCTGCATTCTGAGTTAGCTGTAAGAGTGAAACATGACATTTTAAGTTGTGATTGTCTGAATGCTAGTGAACGGATTCCTTTCAGTGTAACAATTGTATATTAGTAGTGATCTTGATGTGAGGGTGCAGTGTCAGTTAGCATGATCTGGTGGCGACTACACATTTTGCTCCGTTTAGTATCGGTGCTGAGGTCCTGGGCGACTTCTGATTTTGATAGAGATGCGTTGTCTTGTATGAAGTGCAAAATCTCTGAACCTGAGTTTTCGTGGTGGCAAGCAGGGCAAGCCTGCGTTTTTTACGTCTCAGAGATATCTTTGTCAAAAGCTTTTCCTACAAGGTACGTCGAAAACTGATGACTGCAAGCTCAATATCGATAATAGTCTTTTATGATTTTCATCATGCATAGATAGAAGAATCAGCTTGTAAAGATCAGTGTTTATTGGGGAATCTCTGAAGGACTGTTTTTTCTACATGACAATCAATTAGAAGCATCGGAAGATGGGCCATTGCAATGTGATGCTTAGAAATAGTTTGTTTGTGCTTTGGAAGCGTTAGTACTGAATATTATTGATTGTTGGTAATGATCTATTTGATCTTGTTCGGATTCTGCCCTCAGGGGAAGGTTTCTTGGTTCGGCCGTAGAATGACCGAATGGTTCAGCTAGGATACCTACGAGCGTGCGAGGCCCAATGTTGGAAACACCTTCAGGAGTGACAAAATGTGACATCGTAACCCTTGATTGTGTGGATGCTGATAGAAGCTTTTTATCTGACATAACAGTGTCAGTTTATACATGTGAGCAGTACTGTAACCTGACATGGTCTGAAACTAGCCGAGTGTTTTGGGGTGCTGAATAGTTTGTAAGCTCTAGGTTTCTTTGTCGTCGAGTTAGGGCGACTTTTGGCTGGTAGAGAGGATGTGATGTCGAAGGTCTATTAACAGTTGAAAGTTAACATTCTACGACTGTTTATGTGAAAAACTTTTGGGCAGGAAATAAGAATCGAAATCGCTCTACCTGCAGTATCATGGTCGTGGTAACGTGTGCTACCTGCATGTTTGACCATTGGCTGGTGGCCTAGGTGATTATTCAATGTATAAGCGTTGTAGCAGCAGGGAGAATCTGTCACTACTGCAGTCTACACAGGCAGACTTGTCGATCAACTAGTAAGAGATAGGAGTTACTCTGACATGGATATCGACTGTTCTTCTTTTTTTATGAGCTCGCTTTACTAGATCCTGATTTGTTCGAATGGACATGCAACCTCCTATTAAGATACAGGAATTTACAATCTTGATATAGATTAGTCAAAGCAGTGTCATATTTGGTTGACTTTTATGTAGATTTTGTTTATTGTTTATATGTATTTCATTTTTAGGCGATGAGTGAACATGCTTTAGCTTTTGTTCGAGTGAGAGTGACGGATCTATTGGATGAAATCCATTGATTCTGAGTCGGCATTGTAACCGTGTTTGGAAATCACGAATCGGTTTGATGGTTGATTCTAGAGGAGTAATTTAATTGCGATTTATGACAACAAGTATTACGTTTGTGGTCACACGGGGACGAGTGATTTTCTGAGACGCGAATAATGTGATAAATGTAAGGTATATGCTATTTTTTATTTTTCTCCATTTATAGTATTGCTTAATTTTAGTGGTTATTTGTTTGATTATGGGCTTCGGTGTTTGAAATATATTTCTCTGCCTGAGTAATTAGCCAGTCTCAAGTAGTAGACGTCATAATGTACAGTATTCACGTGACTTTATGATAACATGGATTAGATTCGTAAAATGGACCCTCCCTAATTTCTTTATATAGGGAATTCTCTGGATAATTTTAGGTATACGTATTTGGTAATTTGAGATAGGAATAATTCGTTGTATCGAGTTTTTGTTTCGTGTTTTGTATTGCATGGCGTGAATTGCTAATATTCAGCTTGGAAAGGATTACTGGTGATTCATACAAATGTGAAACAAGAAAAAACATGCAAGTGTGAAATTATTAGAGTTTCGTTCTGTGTGGTCATTAGGTGATTAGAGAAAAATATTTATAGTATTCGCACGTTTAGAAACCTTTCAATTAACAATGAATGTTTTCTTTAATTCCTTGGAAATTGGGGAAAACGATCATCCTCAAGAATACTCGCGCAGGTTGTTGATTCTCGTTAGTGGAACCATTGCATGTCAATACATCTCGGCTTGGCCAGCGTGGGTATATGATAAAGGCTGCCAATAGCTTCCCTTGGTTCGGTGGTAAGCATAGCAAGTCATATAGTGAAAAATGGCGTTCAACCCACAAACCACACATCCACTTGATCCTCGTAGTGCTGCTTGGATGTGGTTATGGTTTATGAAGATGAGAAATTTTGGCGTGGAATTGTTTAAAGTATAACCATCTTGTATTTGAGGACTTGAGAATGTTCACGGTGTTAACTGCTGAACAATGCATTGTGCCGGTGGTATTTTGCACCGTCTACACTCGCTTAACAAGCAAGTCCAACTGCAAATAGTATAGGCTCTGATCTGTCTTCACATAATGATCAGGTTATATGTTGTTTATTTCAAATGATTACTCCTAACATATATGAATAGACCCATATCTGTCGGCTCATTATGCGAGGGCAGATCTCAGTCTATAGAGTCTGCAGTTGCATTTGACTTATACGCGAATATAGATGGTACCCTTAGGTCTACATTTAAAAATCGTTTACTTCCGTTAAACCATGGAGGCGACTCTTTTGCCCTTTAATGATTCTCTCGATATTCCATATGTCAAACTCTTGGACATTGAATTATAGAGCATTGATCATATCAATGAAATATTTTGTTTTTATTTTAAGGATTTTATCCTATTTTCCATTTATTATTGTTTTGTTTGCCGTTCTTTTGATACCAAAACTTAATTGGTAATGTGTCTTAAAGATTGTGCCGATATGCTTTTAATCCACATGCATGCATGCATGCATACATACACACATATATACATACATATCCATGTTGCGTCTCATCCTGCTAATTACCTACCTACAGTATGTAGGTAGCTACGTGCTACCAATCTAAATTTTTGCTGCTAATTTGTGTTTGAACAAATATTCAATTAAAGCACCTGACGGTTTTACTAAGTCCACGGTCAAAACAACTTGAAATAAAATGTATCCACCCTACAGCTTTTACGTAAATGCGAATCAGTGTGTGAGCCCGAGTCTCTGTTTGAGTAAATATTTTCTACTTGAGTGGAGATCAAGAGACCAGGCATTATATCGTGGCAGATAATTTATTATGTCGTGCTTTGATGATCAAATTTAAAGACCTTTTATTCTGACCAATATGGATGATTTTATGTCCCAAGATTTGCTCTCAGTACGTAATGCGAACCCTACTGTTGGCTTGATGGTAATGTGTATGCTTATGGTGCCAACACCTGACAGTAACAAACTGCTGTCGGTCACAAACTTTTCAGTAAATCGCTAATAAGACACAGAACAAATTTCAGAATGGCAGTTTTGTACTTAGAGTGATGTATGCTAGGAGACTTCAATTAAGAAGATTGCAACCATTAATATTTTATCTGATTAGAGTTGTCAACTACATGAATTTATTATTATCGCGGTCGTTGCCAGAAAAACCCGAAGTATGCATTTTAATAAATCAAGGATGAAATTATTATAAAAATGTAAAAAACCGTATGACTCAGACAGACGATGCCTAATGCTGATTTAATTAATTAAGTTTACATATTTCTTAACACTAAGGAAAACATTAACGTATAATACGATAATTCATCATTTGCTATCACATGAGGTATGTGAAATGCATCTTCATTTTGCAGAGTATAAGTCAGCCATAACTTTCATAAATATCTATATCGAATGTAGACATATATGAAAAAATAACAATTTCATAGTAACAATCATATATTCACTCAACTCATCAATTACTACTAGGTTAAACTTTTAGAAGCTGGAAGTAATATATGATTAAAACATTAACATACTGTCTAGACAAACAAAATTAAATACATCCGATTGCGACAGACAGACAGACAGATAGATAGATAGATAGATAGATAGATAGATAGATAGATAGAAGCAGGGTTGGGGCTTTATTTAGCTAAGATACTGAATGTAATTTCGTGACTGAGAAATTTATTTATGATGTAAGTGAATGATGAATGAATCAGATACCTTACTCGTGCACATACTGTCAAACAATTTAACAGAATGATGCGCACAGAGTCCAACAACGAGTACAAGATGATATTGTCCCCACAGGGCATGGAACTTAACGAATAATCAAGCAAAACTCTATGTAAGGGATTTATAAACAGATGTGGTTGATATATGCATATATCACCAGGAACGATCAATGTATAGAATTTATACACAAATATTAACTCTGTATGGTTCATCGACAAGAACGATATATATATATATATATATATATATATATATATATATATATATATATATATATATATATATATATATATATATATAGTTGATTTTCAGCCATATAGCAATATTGAATTCGACCTGTATCCCTGTAGAGATATTGGATTAGATTGATAATAAAATGGAACATATAATATTATATATCTCGGGGTACACAGTCGACAAACTCGAGATAGTTTTGGTTCTTCAGCCCTCTTCAAATGGTCAAGGAGCAACCACGCATGGCCACTCCTCTCAGTCTGCTGAAGTATACCTCTAGAGACAAGAGAAACCCGTAAGTCTCGAAACTTTTGCCCCTCACTGTGAATATACCAACACCGTCCTCCGAACCAACGTCACCATCGACAGCATCATCCGGGTTATACGAAACCCGACAGAATTCTACGACTCACTCGTCTGTATTATGATGACGCAGTAAGAAGTTACTGTATAATAACCCTGGCTGTGGTCAAATCTACGGGCAGGGAACTTGAAGTAATCGGGTTTCTCGATCCAGACACATTGGACGTGCAGCAGCGGGTGAACCAAACTCAGTATTTTGAAATAGCTATCGCTAAAAATTTAACCACCCTCGGGTAACGCTGTACAGGGCAACGAAACCCGACAGTATTTTCATTCGTATATAATACAGCAACATTTTACTACACACAATTCCGTGACAGATGATGGATGGATTTTCTGATATTCATGGTAGCTTTCCTACGTTTTGCTCTCTGACAGCAATTGTGCTTATATTCTGCAATTCTTCTTTCCGCTTCTTCCATCAACATTGCAAGCTGAAAGTTCACATGACTCATGGACATATTCTTGCACAGTATAAGTATCATATGACTCATCAACAAACATTTAGGACAGTGTAGGAATCAAATGACTCCTGAACATATATTTGACTCAGTATAGCAAATCAAATGACTCCTGAACATACATTGACTCAGTATAGCAATAACAGTTGACACATTATAGCGATCACAGACCTCATCAACATACATTTGACACATTATAGCAATCACATGACTCCCGAACATACAGTTGGCGCATTATAGCGATCACATGACTCCCGAACATACAGTTGGCACATTATAGCGATCGTAGGCCTCATCAACGTACAATTGGCACAGTGTAGCAATCAGAAGCCTCATGAACAGACGTTTGGGACAGTAAAATCACAGGACTCATGAACATTGTATAGCAATATTCGGGGAAGACAAAAAGCCACTCTTCGTTTAACACTTGATGCAAACGTAACAATCAGCCGGACAGAAAAAAGCCCTTATTTGAATATGTCACATTTACTTATCGAGTAATGGACAGTGTCAAGGAGTTAATTTGTACGTAGTTGATTGGTAAATATGATTACCGTTCCATTTGTTTGTTTCGTATTTAATAGGATATGGCATGCTAACCTGCAATTATTGTAGAGGACAATACTTACAAAACACAGAAAATATAAAGTATAATAAAACATGTTTTGGTCAATACTGATGTTATTACCAGTATGTGTATGTGCCATAACTGTCAGGTTAGATTTATTTGACATAATATTCACATTGTAAATTGTGTATTATCGATGATGTCAACAAATAAGTTCATCATGTGAGACAGACAAATATGATGGCAAAAAAAAAAAAACAAATATAAAGCTTAGGAAATATTTGTTTGTACATGAAGTAGTAATCATTAATTTGTATCAAAGTTAAATACAAGCTTCTGAAGTTGCAGCAAGAAGATAGGGAGAATCCTAGCTATAAAAAGTCAGAAAATAATACAGGCACTAAACATCCGAACTCTTAGTAACTAATTGCACATAAACGTCGTCATCTAGATTATTTTCAGATACTTTTCTTTCTAAAGTCATCGTTAAGTGTACGCTGAATTGGTTTCACGAATCATAATAATACAATTTTCGCCGATAGCTCGAAACTTTTACAGGAGCTACGAAAGTTCTCATGGTCGTAAAACAGTCTAGACAAGAAACAGAACACTGCCATAAAAATCTAAAACCTATGAAAGTGGCACAGTGGCAGCTGAAATGTACTTAAGTGCTTTCAGCGTCATATTTTTATCGAAAGGTGATGGAATAAAATAATTTTTTTTGCAAATCAGATATCGCATGACATAATTGTACAGAATTATTTTTCCTGTCTTTATGATGTGACATTTAAATGTTTGACTACGATCGAATTTAGCTTGAGTGCAAAGAGATGGATAACAACATTTGATTCTGAAGAGGGTAAGGGTTACCTACACATTCGAATGTCATTAAAAAATAGCGCACAAGAAAGGAAATAAAAAACGGAATTATAATCTTATAGGATATATATACCACATACATTAAAAAATAACATGCATTTAAAGTGTTGGTATAATGCAATTTGATATACCAATACTATTGGTATATCAAATTGTGATCCGCCCATGGCGCAATAATACGCATATATAAACATTCTCGCGAGCGTCTGCAGCTGATTCTAGATCAATGATCAATTTCCACAAATTAGTCACTAGTGACGTATAAAAAAAACACGATGAAAAGTATTAATAATCCCCCTTTTTTCTAAATTAATTTAATATGGTACACATTTTCATCACAATCCTTTCTGCCTTCTGTTCTCCCCTCCCCTCTCATTCATAACGGACAAACTGCGCAGAAATGTGGAATGAGAGAGAAAAGGAATTTGGGCTGGATTAAAACCTTGAAATAGAAATTACACCAAGTAACCTACAAGAATATGGTTCGTCCTAACGTGTGCACTTTCCTTGGGATTTATCTACAGTGTTTATCAATGATACAATGTTGCAAACCAGTAAATTCCTCGGTTACGTGGTACACATACTGTGATATAATTAATGTTATTTTTTTTAATTTTATTTTTTCTTAAACATACCATAATGTTCTAAAAAATCGATTATTATTATTTAAATATGAAAATGTCCAAAGGCCTCTCTCTCTCTCTCTCTCTCTCTCTCTCTCTCTCTCTCTCTCTCTCTCTCTCTCTCTCTCTTGACCATAGTAGCAAGATACGGGCTAAAATCTATGAATTGACGAACGTAGAGGATTTTATTTTGTGTCATCCCACGATATCTCTGGACTTATGAGTGATGGTAAAAGTTAAGTCAAACCGATCAAAGGATGAGAGACAGACAGACAGAAACAGAGACATAGTTTTAAAGTCAAACCGACCAGGGAGAGAGAGAGAGAGAGAGAGAGAGAGAGAGAGAGAGAGAGAGAGAGAGAGAGAGAGAGAGAGAGTTTATGGTCGATTGTACTGTTGCTAAAGCAGAATATTGGCTTAGATCAACTGTAAATATATTAAAATGTTTTAATTACCTCTTGTTGGTTTGTCAGTTAGCTTAGTTTCTATTCCACATTAATTTCCATGCGCCGGTATGTGAAAGGCGTAGCTATCCAAGTGTTGCTAGTGCACTACTTTTATCATTAAAACCATCTTTCATGTTTAAATCATAAGTGCGTGTTATATTGATTTAATCAATATGGAGAAAAATAGAAACCAAGAAAAGAAAACAATCAACTTATCAATATGCAGAGGTGATTGCAAATAGCCACTAAAGGCATAGAACTACATTTTGTAGCAGACACACTCGGGATGTGAGGAGTTCATTCACTAGGTCAATACACAGCTGCCTGTAGTAAATCTGAACTCCATTCAAAGGGCAAATATATGTATTTGTATGTGATATAAATAAAATATATGTACAGTATGTACACTGTATCAATGATATACCACTCGTTGTATAAATTTTTCATTAAAAGAAAACTCAGCAAGCTTCGTTTCCTTTTAATAAAAAATTTATACATCTCATGGTATATCATTGATACAGCGTACATACTATATATATTCTATATACTATATATATATATATATATATATATATATATATATATATATATATATATATATATATACTCCTCTATATATAGAGAGAGAGAGAGAGAGAGAGAGAGAATCATTTACTCACGGTTTCGATTCATAGCAAGGAATGATACTTCTTGACTAATATTAATTTATTTGATTATATCTGCGTCACTATAGATATATATCAGCAGGATCTCAAAATTTATGATTTTAATGTAGATATCCCTATACACTTTTTTGTCAAATGGTGCCATTCTTCTAGGTTTATCATGTACAAGTGTTGGGGATGCCATACATTGACACTGTGGAAAGGATGGCATGCTTTGGCATTGGAGATGGAATGGCATGCATTGGCATTGGGGGTGGTATGACATGCGTATGTGGGATGGCATGCATTAAGTCATATTGGGGATGGCATGCGTATTGAGGATAGCATGCATTATGTTATATTGGGGATGGCATGCATTATGTCATATTGGTGATGTATGCGTATTGGGGATGACATGCGTTAAGTAATATTAGGGATGCGTGCGTATTGGGGATGGCATACGTTATGTCATATTGGGGATGGCATGCGTATTGGGGATAGCGTGCATTATGTCGTATTGGGGGATGCATGTGTATTGGGGATATCATGCATTATGTCATATTGTGGATGCATGCGTATTGGGGATGGCATGCATTAAGTCATATTGGGGATGGCATGAGTATTGGTAATGGCATGCATTAAGTCATATTGGGCATGGCATGCGTATTGGTAATGGCATGCATTAAGTCATATTGGGGATGCATGCATATTCGGGATGGCATACCTTATGTCATATGGGGAATGGCGTGCGTAATGGGGATGCCTGCGTATTGGGGATGGCATGCATATTGGGGATGATATGCATTATCTCATAATCATCAGATGAAAATTATCAATAGGTGCATCAAAACTTTGTAGAAAGAAGTGGCCATATATGCAAACAGATTAACATATATAGACTCCATAATTTACCCTAACTGGAAATATCTAGTTTAGAATGACTGAGTCTGCCAGTTACTTTGTTCATCATCTATAATTGTCGGATTTACAAAACCCCTGATTAAACGTCGCATAAAAACAACAAGAGAAGATTCGATGAATCTTTTCGGAAACACTATCGTAGGACAGCTACCTTTCAATCGCATCAATTTTATAAATCTTCCATCTCTCTGTCACTGAATGGCGTGCACCACGCTGCTATTGCATTTTTTATGTAAATACCGTATGAGTTCTATTCCTGTTGGCCGATTTGTTATTGTATGGTCAGTTTTACCTCTGTGTACGGTTTGTTATTGTATGGTCACTGTTACCCATTGTGTACGCTTTGTTAGTGTATGGTCAGTGTTACCCATTGTGTACGTGTTGCCGTCATATTAATGTTTTACATTTCCATCCAATTTATTGTTTAAATATTGATTATCATTAAGACAAGAGACGTGTGTATATGGTAGTTTTAAAGGATTTTAAACGGTCATATATGGTAATGTTAGAAACAAATTCTACATAGTTCACACATCTGATACTGTTAACGATTCTTACCCATAGGACTTGGATTCTGTAGCTGTCATCACTATAAAAGCAATAATTTATAATGTTAATGAACCCTGACTTTGTCTCCCTTCTGTACTTTTGATCAACTATTTCCCTGATGTAAAACTAACCAATCTGTTCTGTGTAAAGGGCAGTCGTCTTGAGCCCTAGCTTGGGTGAACATTAAAAATTGGCTGGGAATCTACTTTGTGTTGGATGTATTGTTTGCAACTTTTGTACTCCGTAACAGTACGGTTTGTTATTGTATGATCAGTATTACCCACTGTGTACGCTTTATTATTGCATTGTCAGTGTATGTCTCAATTCTGTTTAACTAAATATGACGCATACAATATTGCCCTTGACCAGACTGACAAACTGATCCACGCGAGCTGTCAGCAATAATTTCGAACTAACCTTGTATGAATGTTGTCTCTTCTGCGTGGTTCTCATTTGTGGGTTATGCTTTCGTTGAATATATACGGATTTTAATGTTTGAGCATGGACACAAAGAGTTGTTTTGTAATAAAGCCAATATCTTTCATTTCGTGTCTTTCAGTTCAAAAGATCTTGTAATTATCACTTGCATTCCTCTTTCTTTCTGTAATTCCTGTTTGATATTTCGTTTTGTGGACAGTATAGCCTCACACTTGTTATGTGGACAGGGTAACCTTACACTTGTTATGTGGACAGGATAACCCCATGCATACTGTGTGGGCAGGGTATCTTCACACCTTGCACATGACTAGAACATTTCATCCTGTAATTGAAGGTGAATGTGTATCCATTTCTATCATTTGAACGGAGTAATTGCATGTATAAAAGTTGTTATATTTCTGTCATATGAACGGAGTAATTACATGTAAAAACGTTGACACACTTCTGCCATATGAACAGAGTAATTACGTGTAAAAACATTGACACATTTCTGTCATATGAATGGAGTAATTACACGTAGAAAAACTGACACATTTCTGTCATATGGACAGAGTGATTAAATGTTGAAAAGTTGTCACATTTCTGTCGTATGAACGGAGTAGTTACATGTAAAAACGTTGACACATTTCTGTCATATGAACGGAGTAATTGCATGTAGAAAGGTTGTCACATTTCTGCCATATGAACGGAGTAATTACATGTAGAAAAGTTGTCATATTCTGTTGTGAGCTGGTACTAGCAGCTGCCTCGCTTGGCGCTCAGCATTAAGAGGTTAGTGTTAGGACTGGTCGGCCTGGTGTCAGGATAATGTGACTGGTTGGGGCATGATGCCCTAGTGCTAGACATCACTATAAACTGTCACAATGCAGATATCGTAGCCATATGACGGAAAAATTGTTAAAGCTATTTTCATAATCCAAATCACACACACACACACACACACACACACACACACACACACACACACACAGAGTAATTGCATGTAAAACGTAAACACATTTCTGTCATATGAACGGAGTAGTTGCAACGAAAAGTTCTCAATACTTTGTGTTAAATATTTTTCGTTCATTGAAATAATAACGTCTTGTGCATAGTGAGCTAAGAATAAAAAAATGTTCATTTTGACTCAAATTGTTTATTATATCAAAATGTTTAATATTTGAAATCTCACGATATAGACGCAAAATATGTCAGAATTTGCTCTTGTAGTATAGATCTGTGCTTTATTGATTTGTTTTTATTTGTTGCTTTGTAAATAAATTTAATTGTATGATAACCGATTTTCGTCCCTTTCTAATCTAGTCCTGGCTCGATCTATCCATGTGATAAGCACTTCGATTCTGTTAGGTGATCATGCCACTTTAAAGCAAGATGCCTTCCATACAATGCATGCAATTCATTCAATCAAGACTGACATTAGTGGTAAAAATTTTTTTAGTTTGGTTGTTTACTGAAACCCGACTGCTTGCAGCGCTACAGATTGGAGTAGTGTGAGAACATGCCAGAAATGTGCCTCAGTGTAATTGGATTAGTGTGAGAACATGCCAGAAATGTGCCTCAGTGTAACTGTTTGTGTCGATTAGGATTAAAAGTAGGATCCTCTATTGTGACTATGTCAAGTTGGATGACAAAGCCTGACATTTACCTCCCGCACTCTCCAGATTGTGGAAACTCCCTATTTTATCCTTCATTTAAAATTCATTCAAAATGTCTACCTTATATTACGGCATAAACGCTAACACGACTTTTAAAAATATTTACATTTTTAAAGATGTAAATTAAAAAGGTCTTAATTCTGTTACTGTTTATTTCATTTATCTTTCAGTCAAATTGCATGGACAACAAACATGGCGGTATCATGATATCGCGAAAGTGCATCTGGTTATTCATTAGTCGTCTCGTGCAAAGAACGGGCGAACATGAGGAAATTTTTCTGACTGAATTCACAAATGGAAACAAAAAGCTGGTGGTGTTTTAGAGATGTAACTATCTAAACCGTATCGCTATCTTATCTCATTATACTGTAGAGTCGTAATCTATGTACCAGTCTTATGAACGCCTGAATTTCCTAACTGACCGGGCGAAAAAAAAAAATCAATGAATTTTAACAAATATCTCTTGCATGTTGTTTTATATACAAAATTTAAAATGCCGTCATCCGATTTAGGGTATAAACATGAATAGTAACATATACTGCATACCGCATGAAAATAGCCCAAAAATATCCACCAAAGTACGATTAAAATAATATAGAGAATAATCTGTACTATCATTAAAAACAATATCAGTCTCAGTTATAACCGCAGAATTCTAGTAAAAAGGATCCAGCTGGATAAAAACCGTTTATGAGAAGGTTATGTGAAAACAGTCTTACGATCCAGAACTTTATTATTAACATTATTCACGGAATATGTCCCCATTTTTACAGTTATACAATACCATATCATTATTTTATTTTATAAAAAAAATTACCTAACATCAAATCATTTACAGACAACATGACGTAACCGTATATAGCACATATGCATAAATAAAGAATCTCTTTTGGAAAATGGTTTTCTAGTACAGGTAAGAGCATTTTGGGAAAGATATGCACTTATTACGAGTAGTCACTGCTAACGACCGAAACTGCCTTAACGAATAGCATTTATAAAAAGATGACTTCTTAAAAGAATTAAGCTTTGTTCGTTCATTTAATTCATTCTTTCAGACAGACAGACAGGCGGGCAGACAGACACGTATACTGTCAGAGAAACCTAGAGATACTGATATATGGCCAGCTATATAGCGTCATAGCTATATACATGCAATAAGTTACAGGTAACCAGCTAGTTAGTCAGCTAGCAACGTTGACGGTGTGTGCTGCGTGATTGAGCGAGTGATCAAGGGAATGAGCGAGAACTAGAAAAGCTCAGTCATATTATCAATAACAAAAGTATATAACCTGATATTTTGGAGTTATGTGGGCGGGATTGTTAAGTCTATTCGCTTTCATATTACAGAGAAACCGTGCACTATAATAATTTTGCATGAAGCTGGGTGTGTATTTTGGATTTTTAATGTAGCTTTAACAGTTTGAGTCAAATCAATACGATGTCTGCAGTATGGCAGTTTACAGTGATGTCTGGCACTAGGGGAATATTGCCGCAGACATGTAGCATGATGTCCCACCCAGTCACATTATCCTAACACCAGGCCGACTAGTCCTAACACTAACCTATTAATACTGATCGCCAAGCGAGGCAGCTACTAGTACCAGTTTTAGAAGTCTTTGGTAAGACTCGGTCGGGGTTCGAACCCGCGACCTCCCGCATTCGAGGCGGACACTCTAACCATTACTCCACGTCGGAGCTGTCGTGCATGAAATTGAAAAGAAACCATGAAATATATTTTAAATATGACGCCACGATGCAGAGCTGTATGATACTCTCTATACGTAAGGATATTTCCAGACTGGTATATCATACATGTATATTAATATGGACGGAGTATCACACCCTTCATAATGTCGGGATTCAATTAACATCCCCGCTGGTTCATTTTGCCAGTCTTGATTTAAGTTTGTATTGATGTAACCCTTTTGTGCCCAGCTTCTGGTGGGAACAAAATCGGGTCCAGTTCATGTCTCCGTATATAAGTACCATATTTTTCACGATGATATACTATTACTACTAACACAACTTCTACTATTACTACAACAACAACAATAACAATAACAACAACTACTACTACTACTATCATTGTATACATCAACTACTCCTGTTATGTTCAGTAATGCTAAGAAAGCCGAGACGGCATGTAAAACACTTGTTTACAAGAGGCACATGATAACGTCAAGTGTTCTGCAGAGAAACGTGTACTCTTTTATTCCAACATTTCGACAGGAAAACTCAAAATTTGATTTATCGAGAGAGTAGACTTGCTCCAGCCAGAAAGTTACACACATAGAAGATTGTTGTTGTTGTTGTTGATTTGGGTTTGAAGCCATTTTTCAGCGCAAGATAGGCGGTCAGTTTACTTCAAGAATCTGGGAAAACCCTGGTAAGAACCATCAACCCAAGAGAAAATAATGGCTGCTTTCTCACATAGCCACATTGGCCGAGCCTGTGACTCGAAACCATGCGAACAGAGGTGATACGGCAGTGATCGGGAAAGGGGACCGCTTTCGGCTACTCGGCCAATTGGGGCCCCCACATTAGGAGCAATACTTCACTATACATCATAATTTTACTACCCAAGTTAAATAATGTCACAAAACTTTATTTATGGGTGAAAATATCCGTGCTTATATTTCGATATCTAAATATAACATAAGACCAACTATAATAAAATTTCGAAGTCTAAATATAAGACAAAACATAATAAAGTTTCGATGTCTAAATATAAAACCACAGATAATAAAGCTATGGATGAAGTATCCAAATCGATCAGATTTATTCATATCCACTATCACCATCACTACCACCACTACAACCACCACCACTATCATCATCACCATTTACTTCTTGTTAGTGATAGAGTGGGATACTTTAGACCCAAAGGGATTATAGAAGGACAGTTTAGACCCAAACAGGAATTTAACATGAGTTTGGGACTAGTGTTACGTGTAGGCTCGTACAAAAGTAACAAAAGAAAAGAGTGAAGGCAACAAGCTTTGTAAATTTAACAAAATAATTTATTTCCCTAGAAAACAAGGTAAGAATATGAAAAAGGACTTGGTTGTGAATATAATCCAAAAATTAATCCTAGAATTTAAAAATATAAGTCCTATCACTAAACAGTTTTAATTTAATCCACGTTCGAATCTCGATGAAGTTTCAAGATGGAAGGCGATGACGTCCTCTATAACCAGTTGTGTGCTGATGTGTCAACAGTTCCTTGTTTAGTCACCAAGAATACAATTCCAGCTTTTTCCAAATAATTTTTAGAGAATGTCTTTGTCCAAGAATTTCGGTGAACACACGTAAAGTCTCCAGGAAAATAAATTATTTTAAATACAAAAAAACTCAATTCAAATGGCAATAACAGGAATACCTTTCGGCCTGAAGGTATTATTTACAACTGACTCAGAAACACTGAAATCTCAGTATTAACCCAACTAAGAACGCAATTTCAGACCCGTGTGATAGGTCACGTGGTCATTAACTTCGAACAGCGCAGTAAAACAAATATGTCAATTAGCACGTAGGCTAATATAGCCTTAGCTAAGAATCTGATTCCCACACTGGAAATGAATTTAAAAATAAAACGTTGTTTATTCAGACTAACACGTAGGCGAAGTATGACCTTGATTACGACCAATGATTTTCACTCAGTGTTTACCAAATTTTGAACCAAGGCCAGCTAAAAATACAATGAAGCAGTACTTTTGCGTTCTAATCAGGCTAAAAGAACTGAACTGAATTTACTGGGAAAAATGTCAAATCCAGTAAAAAGATTATCATTACAATCAAATGTAATGAAATAAAAATAAAATAAAAAGAAATTTGAAACTAACACACAAATAATTTAATTACATATACGTAACACTAGACCAATGGGTTTTGGGACTGGTCTAGACCAATGGGTTTTGGGACTGGTCTAGACCTATGGGTTTGGGACTGGTCTAGACCCATGGGTTTTGGGACTTGTCTAGACCTATGGGTTTGGGACTGTTTAGACCCAAACGAGAATGGAATGGAACAGGGACTGTTTAGCCTCAAAGGGTTTATATAAGGGACTGTCTAGCTTCAGGGAGAAAATCGAACAAGGTGAGCCTGTCTAGGGACAATGGGAATTTAACATGATGGGATTATCTGGGGCACTAGATAGGAATTGAACGTGGATGGGACTGTATAGGGACAAGGGGAATCGGATAGGGTGACGTCACGGTACTGGACACTGGGGAAGCAATGGCAACAATTTTGCAAGTGGCTGACCTCAATCGAGCGGAGTAGTTAGGAACAGTGTTGCAAGTGGCTGACCTCAATATGCGCTACTCTAGGGACAAGGGACAAATAGAGACATAGACATAGAGTCTGGGTTAGAGACAGGGTTAGAGACATAGACATACATAGATTTATCTACATAAATCTATCACACAAACACGTGTGTGTGATTTGGATTTTTAGCGTAGCTTTAACAATTTTTCAGTCATATCGCTACGACGTCTGCAGTGTGGCAGATTATAGTGATGTCAGCACTGGGGCATCATGCCGCAGACATGTAGCATGATGTCCCACCCAGTCACATTATTCTGACACCAGGTCGACCAGTCCTAACACTAACCTCTTAATGCTGAGCGCCAGGCGAGGCAGCTGTTAGTACCATTTTTGTAAGTCTTTGGTATGACTCGGCTGGGTGTCGAACCCGCGACCTCCCACATCCGAGGCGGACACTCTAACCACTAGGCCCCGGAGCGGTCCACACAAACATACTATGGGGACAAGGGGAAATTTAACATGGGTGGGCTACTATACAGATAAAGGGAAATTTAACATGGGTGGGACTGTCCGGGACAATGGGAATTGAACATGGGACTATCTAGGGACAAGGTGACCTTGAACATGGATGGGTCTGTCTAGAGACAATGGGAAAATTGTATAAGGGCCTGTCTAGGGACAAGGGTGGCAGAGGGCCAAACACAACAGAGACAGAGACAGACATATACAAATACAAACCCGAGATTTATATATAAAGCATTGCCTAGACCTGAAATTATGTTGGCTGTGTCATAAATTTGCATAATTGTAATGATGCCATAAATAGCTATAATCAAGAAAAAGACCAACGCCAAAATGGATGTGACTAAAAGTAACGCTAAAATTGTCCCAGAATTTAACGGAGACTAAAAGATACCCTTGGACATTAGGCTACATTGGTTTAGACTAAAATGGATAAACCTTGTAACTATTTATAGCCTAACTTGTGTGACGATCCTGTTTAAAAACTCTAGTATCTATTTATAGCTACAACCTATGAAAATTCCTATTAAAAAATTATCTAGCTTCAATGACGTCACTATACTGGACACTAGATGAAAAATGGCAACAGTGTTGCAAGTGGCTGACCTGAATACGCGCTACTGTAGGTAGGTAGCTAGGTGAAATGAATTGGATAGGGACAAAGGGAGTTTTGTAGGGACACATACACACACACACACACAGACACACACACACACACACACACACTCCAATGTTATGTATTAGCTTAGAATGTAAACGAAGAAGATGAAATTTCACAAAATAGACTATTCCTTACACCACAAAAATACTATCCATCACATTAATTATACTATTTAACACCCCCTAAACACACTATCCTAAAAGTCTTGTGTTTTAGCTCAGAATGTAAACGAAGAAGATGAAATCTCACAAAAAAGATTATCCCCTACACCATAAAAGTATTATCCATCACACGACTATGCTTTCCATGTAGATAGGTGAAATGAATTGGATAGGAACAAAGGGGGTTTTATAGGGACAAACAATGACCACACACACACACACACACACACACACACACACACACACACACACACACACTCCAAACGTTATGTGTTATATTAGAATGTAAACGAAGAAGATGAAATTTCAAAAAATAGACTATCCCTTACACCACAAAAATGCTATCCATCACATTAATTATACCATTTATCAAAATGTGGTAAAATCAAAAAAATTTTAAAATCATTTCATTTTAAATCAAAATTTTTTAAAATCAGAATTTTTTAAATTTTAATATTCATGAAGATGCTCGATACACAGAGGGGGTTGTTTCTATTATTTACGGACATTAATTGGATACACAGAGTGAGTTGTTTCTATCATTACCGACATTAATTGGATACACAGAGGGAGTTGTTTCTATTATTACGGACATTATTTTGATACACAGAGGGAGCTGTTTTTATTATTACAGACATAATTGGATACACAGAGGGAGTTGTTTCTATTATTACGGACAATATTTCGATACACAGAGGGAGTTGTTACTGTTATTACGGACATTAACTGAATACACAGAGGGAGTTGTTTCCATTATTAAGGGCATTAATTCGTCAGCTATTTTAAATATACTGAAGATCATTTGCACCTCAGAAATGTTTGTACAAGATGGCTTCCGCATTTGTTGACAGCTGATCAAAACCAGACTACGGCTGAAATTGTCAAACAGCTACACGCCAAATATTAAAAGAGTGACTTGGAGGCTATTGTTACAGGGAACTTTGCTTTTTACGCGCTGTTGAAAAGGAATATAGTTGACTTTGTCTAATTCATTCACGGACATTTAATCGCATTCATACACATGTATTTGCTGATAAGTGTTTATGCTCGACATTTCTGTTCTATATATAATAATAGTGATAACAATCTAATGTCAGTGGTGTAAGCATCATCTAGACCCATACGTGACTCCATACAATTGTACGCTTTCGAACACTACTCAGGGTGAACAAACAACAAGGATTTCGGTTTGACCAGTTAATCCTTCCTGGTAAGCAAGTATACTTTATTACAGAACTCAGACATCCAGCAATGTTCAGACTGATGGGTTATTAGTTAGCAAATATTGTAGTTAAGACCAGAAGTGAATATCATTGATTCATTTGTGTAATTAAGATGTGAATTCTTGTCAATGAGAAATTGAGCGCCTGCCGGCCGACATGTAGTCCAGTTAATGATTTATAGTTTACAGCAGGACGTAAGGTTGATTGTGTCTAGTTTATGTTATAGTTCAATTAGCTATGCTAAATTAGCCCGTTAGGAAGATAAATTAATCTTCTTGTACTAGGGTTTGTGTATCAGCTGTCAGGCTGTGAACTGGCCGGTATTAGCCTTAGTTTCTGTTGAATTACATATGACGATATCTGATGTAAGAAGAGATGGTATAATGTTCTATCCAAGAAGTATAAACCTGAAAAAATATTTAGGTTGCCTATTTATTAATTTGAAAAGGGAAATAGCTCAAGAGGGCAGAGACGAGGCAACCAAATTACGGTTGATGGCGCGAAAGAGGATGGAGAGAGAGAGAGAGAGAGAGAGAGAGAGAGAGAGAGAGTACGTCGACCCTCGACCCTAACCTGCTATCCTAACTTGTCACCAACGTTGAAATTGGAGCGACGGGCAAGAAACCATTTTATGCAGGCATGCAGGACAAGTGAGTTCGATTGCTCACTCGATTTTGTGATGAACTTGTCATATTGGTTTAAGCACAACGACTAATTGCATTTTGTAATAACGTTTTGGTAATAATTTGCTAATAGAAGTGTATCCTTCAAGTGTCTTGTCCAGTTTATTTTTGTCTAGTACATAATTGATTAAATTGTTATATTTTACGTACGGGGGTTCGTGTTGTTTTATTCTTTATCTCTGCTCAGATTAATTAGTAAACACAATGGCAGATTACTTCTCAAACAGAAAATAGTGTCTCAAAATTGGGAACTCAGCTATTTCTTGGACATATATCTAAATAAGGGATACTTCAGGAATCAATCCTCTGGTCCTTACTTTTTAAACGTTTTATTAATGATGAGTTCTTGTTTGTAAATGAGTCCAATCTCTATAACTATGCCGAAGATAACACGCTTGACTGAGGTCCAATATCCAATTCATTTACAAGTCCTCGAGAGACAGAACCAAACCCTTAGTTCTAGTTCACATGCAAGAGTTCCACAGAAAAAGAACTTATCACCCAGGATCTAGTTCATATACAAATCAGACATAGAAAGAATATTAAAAGAAAAAATAAAGATCCAGGTTTTACACGAGTTTCAGATAGAAAGAACCATGCTCTCTGCAACCCAATAGATGCATCAAGGTATAATTACCAAACCAAAATAAAAGCAAAAAAAAAAAAATATTAAAACAAAACAAAACAAAGAAAATATACTGGGGTCTGATGTTTTTGTACGTACGCGACCCTTGATTACTTTACGTGATGATGACCTAGACTTATCACTTGACATCGATTTGCATAAATTTTATTTTAGTCTAGTCTGCTCTATCTCATCAGAAACATCACAAGGCTATTTGAAAAATCTAAATTGTTTATCCAGACATTCTCAAATTTCTTTCTGTGTACTTCAACGGAATATCATGACTATGGTGGGCGCAGACGATACATCAAAAGGTGGCTCTACCAATAAACAAACTTCCCCTTGACACGAGATGGTGCTACCAGACACAAAGCAAGAATTATTTACTTTGATCAGCTAATTTCACATTGAACATATTTAATTTTGTGTACATGTTTGGATTTATAACATTAAACATCAATCAGATCTAAGGTGGGGTGTTTTTTTTTTTATAAAGAGTCTGGTTTCAATTGCTGACGTAAAATTTTGTTAAGTAGTATGAACCGGGAAAATTTTAACTTGTGTAACACAGTTAATTCCCTTTAAGCTGACATCAGGTTATATTGTAATGCAAGAAATGATGAGGCTTGTAAAACTAGACAGACCCAAGAGATATCAATACATAGGTATAAAAAGATGTCATGCGTAACGGTCAGTTTTAAAAATTTGTAGGACTTGTGTTAAATGCGGCAAATGTCCACAAGAGCGATGTGTAGCTTATATTACGTTCATAGATTAATCACAGAATGATATATCTTAAAGAAATCTCTTCTGATTTGATTCTATCATCATCAATAATTATTTGTCATTGTATAAAGATAGTAGGGAATTGATGGAAATTCTGTACTATAATGAAAGTTCAAGTACTTGATATGCTGCAAAACAACAATAAGACAAAAAATCCGAGCTGGACCACATCCAAAATCCAAATACTTTGTGACACTCCCCTCCCAATCACATATTCCGTATCACAGCATATAAAGCTATATAAAGGTGAACCACTTCCTTACTACTGTATGATAATCTACACCAGACCACTTTTTAACCTAATCCATAAAACAGACTACTTTCTAATCCATCGAAAAAATCGTTCAAACATCAGCGCACACAACATCAAGCACTAGACCGATTTCTAAACTAGTACATAAAAGCAAACGTCAGACCACAGTCCTCATTACAGGTCGAAAATAAAAACAAAACAACCCAAAACAAGATCACATTGTAAACTGTTGTATAGAGCACTCCATGTTCCTGGAGCTTAGTGATTTTTTTTCAGAGTAGGCCCACGTCCTTACTAATACATAAAACCAAAAATTGCACCCCTCCACTCATGTTGTTAGACCTACCAGATATTTTCAGAAATACTCAAATTTTCTTACTAAAACGTACCAGCAAACAACCAACGACATTTTCTTAGACGTTAGTGATATTTTTAGAGCTGGATCAGTTTCCGTTACTATATTCACTGCGCAACTTCATGACGGTGAAAAATGGCTGCATCCTCGAATTCTCATTTTCTGCGAATCAAACCAAAAGTGGTCAAGTGCAGGGAACCATAATAGCACCGGCCTGTCACAAGCAGTTCGTTTTCCTTAAAATCAGTTTGAAAGTATCCTTAATGGGACACAACTCTATTACATTTCGTCTGTGGTTTAAATATATTTTGAATAGAAACATTTCGAATGGAATCAGTTACAACGATTATAATAATTAATTATCGCCTTTCCCACACAAAGAATTTTTCAAGTACAAAACGTCGAACGCCGTTGGCACAATTTCAAAATTAATATCATAATTAAATATTATAATGGAGATGGTGACAGGAATTAAGGGAAAGAAGAAGAAGTAGGTAGAAAAGAGAACAATCTAGAATTATATTTCATAGAAACAGGAAAAGATTAAGACATCGATCCGTTTTGTAGTTTTCGTATATATATTTACGTACAGCAAAACTTACAATCTGATTTTTCTTCTTTGTTATTACTTCTTAATATTAATCCAAGTTTTAAATTCAGTCGGTTTAGTTCAAGTAATAACAAGCGTCTTGGATTAATATACCTGCGACATTAAAAGAAATAAGTTTCTTTGCTCGTCTCCATATACACATACATGAGTAGAGATACTGCCGCAGGAAGCAGCATTATCTGTGTATATGATGCAATTAGCTTTACTTTGAAGATCAATTATTTGACATGGAGTTCTTTACAAACAGATACGGTCGTAGTTCTAATGTACTCTCTGCCAATATACCGTTACGATTACTGGGTCAATTCCACTGAAACTTAAACGTAGGCCCTTTTATGTTTCACAGATAAAACAAGGAAAATATCAACGTGAACTTTCTCAAAGACTTTTCTGGCTTGACTATGATAAAATTTTAATGCACAATTTATTCAGCTTGAAGATTCACACATCACAAAAACATTAATTTATATTATTTCGCTCAAGTTTTCAGGCCTCTGATTTTTGCTCCATAGTTTCCACTTGCATTAAAAGATAGATTGATATTTACTTATCAGCAAAGTTTTTCTTTGTAGCCAGAATTTTGGATAGTTATTAGTTTGGATTTAATTCGGATACAGTTTGATTTAGTATGAAAAGTCCTAGCAGTATCTGGATAAAAAAAAAAAAAACAAAAAAAAAAAACCTTTCGTTTACGTAAGGAATCATATTTTTGGTGAAAAACGATAGGGCATTCGAAGCACAAACCTGACAACCGTTTATACTGTTCCTCGTGTATCTCTATAACCTATAATCGTCTTTGTTTTTTTTATTATATAATGTAACAGTGTTGATATGTCGTTTTTATTATATCGTGTAACAGTGTTGTTCTATCTGATTTTTTTCATTATATAGTGCAACAGTGTTGTTCTGTGTGATTCTTTTTCATTATATAGTACAACAGTGTTGTTCTGTGTGATGTTTATTATATAGTATAACAGTATTGTTCCTTGTGATGTTTTATTAAATAGTGTAACAGTGTTGTTCTGTGTTACTTTTTTCATTATATAGTGCAGCAGTGTTGTTTTGTGTGATATTTATTATATAGTATAACAGTATTGTTCCGTGTGATTTTTTATTAAATAGTGTAACAGTGTTGTTCTGTGTGATTTGTTTTCATTATATAGTGCAACAGTGTGATTCTGTGTGATGTTTATTATATAGTACAACATTATTGTTATGTGTGATTTTTTAATATATAGCGTGACAATGTTGTTTTTGCGTAAGTTTTATTAGTTTAGTTTAAACATATTTTATTGTTACCAACATAATACAATGTGATTGGGCACACTTTCTAACAATTTAAATTAGCCCTCTCCTTACATAATACATGTTCAACATGACAACATAATAATAATGAAAACAGAGAGAGAGAGAGAGAGAGAGAGAGAGAGAGAGAGAGAGAGAGAGAGAGAGAGAGAGAGAGAGAATGATAGTAATCACGATTTGAATAGGTTATTGAAATCGTCCGGTATCGGTTATATATTTGCATACATGATGTAAAATTCAATATTTTTTATTTGCATCGCCCTTTTCCCAAAGCAGTAAATCTAAGCTAATAGTTGCATATGGCACTGAGAATAATTTTTTCGTCAACACAGTTCATTGTCTATCGTACTTGGGACAGAAAAGGAAGAAATGCATGGTGGTTTCAATCCCACAGCAGGAACAAATCGGGTGTCAGCAAGTTGAACACGGTAAAGATCAGCTTTTAATGGAGTTACATTATGTCGTATTCTAGTATGGACAATATCTAGGGTTCGATTAATAAAACTTGACATTTTGCTAGATACGATATTGAAACATCAACATGAGGTCCCGCGCATAGGACAAAGGGGGTAGAGTCTATATCCTTAAAACTTAATAGCTGACCACTACATGTTTGCCACCCCCACCCCCACCCCCCCCAAAAATAATTCTTCTGGCGCCCAAGGATATAAACACTTTTTCAAAGCACCGTCAGAAATGCTAGATGGTGTATCCTGTTCGAGAGTGTTCCACAAGGATACTGTTGATGATACACATGGTGATTTAGTACAATTTAGCCTGAAATTGCAAGTGACCATATTATTTGATTTTTATTATATAGTGTAACTGTTCCTCTCTGTGATTTTATAACATTGTGTTCTTCTGTGTTATTTTTTAGTGCAACAGTGTTGTTCGGTGTGATTTTTATTATAAAGTGCAACAGTGTTGCTCTGTGTGATTTCAATTATACAATGTAACAGAGCTGTTCTGTGTGATTTTTTTCGAAGTTGTATGGCAACAGCAAATCAGCAGGCATGCTTATTTGTGTCATAATTTTATATCCATTTTCGCCACTTTTGAAGCCAAGATTGTCAACGCGGATGTTTTATATTGTATGGCAATATCTTTAAAAGTACGTAATGGATCTAATAAATAGTGGATGTTTTCTTTTCCTACTTTAATATCGGATATATTTCATCGTGTGGTACCAAAAAAGTGATAATTTAACGAGTGTCAAAGTCACGAGTTAAAATATATTGGGGTTTTTTGATACCACAAGATGATATATATCCGGTATTAACGCAGGATAAGAAAAGTTTCTTTTGCTATGTATATTTAATTTAGTTGTTTGTTTGTTAGTTTCTAATTTTTTTTTATTTCATTACATGCTTTGTAATGTAACATTGTATGTTGGATTTGACCTTGTCCAAAGTTGAGTTCATTTCTGCTTGGCCTGATTTACTATTTTTAATTTCATTTTATGTATATAATTAATACATAGCTAAATTATTCTCTCTGTTTATGGGCTTGATATCAGGACCATTATTAACAGAAGAAGTACATATGTTTATTTGGGTCAAAGTTTTGGACTTTCCTAAGTGAATTTTACAGGCTATGGTTTTGATTTTGTAAATATCAAGGTCATTCTAGAAGGTTATTTTCCATTAGGTAATGTTTTGGTTTTTTTTAGAAAATGCTAATTGTGACCTGAGGTCAAGTAGAGAACTATATAATCTTGTGATTGTGAGGACTTGGTCATTCGTGCTTTAACATCTAGCACTTTCAAGTTGTATCATGTTGTGACCAGTTGGGGTGAATTTTATTTTCTTCAGATTATTGAATTCAAGTGATTATTTTCTCTGGTAATACAAAAGTGCTCTGATAAAATTCTTGGATCAAGAAATTCACTAGAAATTATATTGAATTCAAACCGGGAATTATATTATTGTGATTCAACAAAAGATTGCTGACACTCCAGCACTCCATAGCCTATAAAAAAGACACGTCATCGCCTTCAGTTTTGGATTTCTTCGGGACTTTTATCTAGTTTTATTCAGGACGTTAAATTGTTAGGATTTGTGTCTGCAATTCTTGGATTATTTTGGGATTTAATTCGCAATACCGCAAGTTCTTTTTTCTCATTTTCACTTTGTATTCTAAAGAAATTTGTGAAATTTTACAGCGCTTATTATCTTACACTCTTTACTGTTGCTTATTTTAAGAGCATAGACTCGTAACACTTTTTATTACATACTACACTTGCTCCAGAATAGAACTTTATAAGATTAAACTCACTCTTCGACACTACAATAGCGTAATGTTATTTTCTCGAAAATGAATAGCATATTTTGCAATGGAAATTGATATAATGGTAAGCGAGAGGACTTTTAATTAAAGATTTGAAATTATAAGGCATGTTCAGTTTAGAGTCAAGCTTCCCTTATAAAATGTCCAGAAAAAAAATAAGGCTAATTTTTTCTACGCATTAAAAACCTACTTATCGCTAACAATAAAAATGCGACAATTTGTTTGATGAAGAGACGAATGCTATTTGAAATGAAGATACGACTTTTGACATCAAAGGAAGACATGATGAAATAAATCTAACAAGCGAAAATAAAGCAACGAATATTGCACAGCATTGTATGCCTCACAGAAATAAATGTAAGAAGCTGATGTACCAATATTTCCTTATTTAAAACAAAACATCAATGATCTTTACTGTTTTGAAATGCTACAACCACATGAATCAACCCTTCAAGTTCAACCATAGAACATTCTGCTTTGCAATCAATGACAAAGTATTGCTCATATTATAGGAAAACGCCCATACTAGTAATCGGATTTGAGGCATAACAAATACTCACTCCGAATCTAGTAATCAGCCTTGAAGCATCTCAAGTACTCTCACAGATTCTAGTAATCGGATCTGAAACATCGAAAGTACTCACACCGATTCTAGTAATCGGGCTTGAGGTATCTAATGTACTCACATACAGGATTGCTTTTGTTCAACGCACTTTTCTAAATTTAAAATTTAAAGAAAAATCATGCTGTCTTTGAAAATGGAAATCGGTAGAATTAATCGATATATTTTAGCTCTTTCCAAGAATAATATTTAAGGGGCATCAATGGGTATAACTGACACATATTAAGAAATATGGATTATTTTTAATCCAAATTCATGAATTATTATTATTATTATTATTATTATTATTATTATTATTATTATTGTTGTTGTTGTTGTTGTTGTTGTTGTTGTTGTTGTTGTTGTTGTTGTTGTTGTACCCAGAAAAGCAAACGACTAATTTTTTTCTCTCCACTTTTGATATCCCAACTATGATCAATTTAGAACAAAATCCCAAAAGATAACATACATAAATCATTGAAAGTACTGAAATGAAAGCCAAAAGATAATTTATTGTTTAAATGATTCAATATGATACACAATACAGATCAGAAAAATGGAAGAAATGAATCACACACCTATTGAGCCTAATTGGAGGGTTTGGTAATACATACAAGTTGAGTATTACAATATAAAATTCAACTAAAATGTTATAAATATTATGTCTCACATGCAAATCTATAACTCAGTGGAACTGGTGCTCAAAGACGCTTGAAAATTTCCATCACCTGATAACAGATGCTATGCATTTTCCAAGACAGGTTCACTAGTTGTTTACTTTGGCGTTTATCTTTTTCGAATCTAGGGTCTTAAATTACATAGAAGAAGCAGCAAAGCCAATAATGTTTATATAAATGAAAAAGTATAATTTATTTCCCTAAAATACAGAGTGAAAGAATAAAAATAACTTACAGTATGTTGAAAGAATTCCTAAAATAGATAGTTCTATCAATTCCAATAGTTCCGAGTAATCCGAATAAGCTGTAAAGGTATTCCGAATAATGTAACTACTGTACGGATGTGTCAACAATACAGAAGAAATCATTACACGAAATATCATTACACGAATTCACGGTAATTCCAATACAGCTATTAATCCAAGTGTCTTTGATTGAATTCACAGTAATTACGTATAGCTATTATATATCAAAATAATCTTTAAAAGATTGTTAGAGTACAGCAGTTCCAACAAATGGTTATATTAAATAAATGAATCAATCCTCTCATACAACTCCTCCAAGACAAATAATGCTACTAAGAATGTCTAATTCTAGTAAGTCACTGATAAAGAAAGATAACACACAGCTGCGAAATTGCAATATATGGCTTTGAATGAATCATCGATGTATTGGGAAATACTCTTTGCAGTAAACAAGGGTTAGGTGGTTTACACTAGCTAATAAGGTAATAGGTCAGTTGCCTTTTTAGAAAACCAACGACCTCAATTCAAAATAACTTGTGTCCTTTTTGAATCACGTGATGTTTATTTAACTATTAATTCTACTCAGCCTTAAAACTAATGAATGAAACAACGTACACACTATACATGACTCATCTTTAAAGTGCAGACTACGATTATAGGACATTATCGTTAAAAATGACATCAACATAATGACCCTTACAAAAACTGTTATTAATAAAATAATACACATAATATAGAAATACATAACAATCTATAGACCGTTAAACCGTTAAACTATCAAAAGTCCAAACAGAACCGTTTAATATTCATGAAAGATGACAGAAGATCAAAAACTGACTCGATAATGAACTTTTGTAAGGACTCTGCAAAGAATATTATAAAACAATTATTTACCTAATCTGTTCTGATATACGGTTAAATATGTCCTTTTTCCTCGAAACAAATTTTGCTATCTCTTAGAGTCGCATTTCATTACTGTGTTTTCGATATTTTTTCGTGACGTAACACTATTTTCTTTATTTCGCTGTTGTTTGTAACAGATAATGAATTTATAGCTACCCCCCAAAAAAAACCCGCCACCCCCCACAAAAACCTCCCAAATGGCAAAAAGCAAAAATAAAAAACATACACACATAACAAAACAAAATGAAAACCAAACAATGATTCTTCTATAGCAACAATAGGACTTCTTGCCCAATCCACAAATTTAGGCACCGACGAAATTTTTTTTTTTTTTTTTAAACTACGATATTGTTATCCACGAAGAAAATGAACTGACAATATTCTAATGTATTACTGAAGAAAGGACAAAATGCTACAAAGAGAAGTAATACTGATTGCGACATCTTTGTCTTTTTGGAGGTCCCAAGCAATGTCAGATGTCTTTCGTTCTGAAGGCCCCAAGCAATGTCAGATGTCTTTCCTTTTGGAAGCCCCAAGCAATGTCAGATGTCTTTCCTTTTGGAAGCCCCAAGCAATGTCAGATGTCTTTCCTTTGGGAGGCCCCAAGCAATGTCGGATGGCTATGCTCCTCTTACAGTAAAAAATTCTAATGATGTGTGAAAAAGCTCTCATCGAAGGCACTCATTAGTAAAACCAAATACGAAAGTCATAGTTATGTACAGCATCGATAATACTGACCCATGATACAATCTCATAGTTTTAAAATGGTGAAAATGAATCCGCACTTAATTGATTCTTTCCCAAGGATCATCAAGGGAATCTTCTATTTTTATCTCTCCATATGATTTATAAGTCTTAAGATACTAAATATAAAATTACTCTTGACTAATGCTTTCCCCAATTATTAAAGAGGATTATATCGATCTTTAAGTAGCAAATAAATCAATATTTAACTGTAGTTATTATGATTCATCTGCCTGCCATTTAGTTATTAGAAACGTGTGTTGCTCTGTTACTGCATCATTTATATGTGACTCTTAATGGAATAAATCTCTCTTAAGAGTACTTAAAAACTAGCATCAATGCAAAAACCAATTAAGTATTTAACATGTCTTCATTTCACTGGATCAGTACTAATTGCCATTTCAAAATCCTATAAATATGAAGTTAATGCTGCTCGTTAACCAATAAGGGGTGTGAAGAAAAAAATGATATGCAAACTTTATGTTTTATAAAATATATTGAAACTGAAACGGCTGTCGTTACTATAAATGTAAAAAGTTCAGATGAATACTTCTAAATGGCTCCTGAACCAAATCGGAATGCCTTTAAATGTTGTGCAATAATGCACATCTGCTCAATGTCGTAGAGAAACTTTAGAAAAGAATGTTTCTTTTCTCTTCATAATCAATCAAAATGATTTGAAGAAATTCTGGTAGAAAGCACCTTCTAACCCAGATTTATTTGCAAATTGCTCTTGCATCTGGCTTTAGGACCACGTGCGCCATTTCTAATGTGTCGGATTTTCCAGGCTATGCCATATTGATATCAAAGATGTTATCAGCCTGTCAGCGTTAGACAAGTACATTGTACTTAAACAGATTGCAAGCTTCCCACTCCGAACGAAACGAAGGAAGTAAAATTATAGATGTAACTACAGTCACAGCCACTGTAAGGACTGGTACAGTATATGCTTCATTTGCGACAATATATGCATGTATATCTTTGTCATATAAACCAGAAACAGTGCTGACTCAGCAAAACAATGAGTATGGATTATCGTTCCATACCTGTTTATAATCTGTGATGTATATTTGACTTTGTCATCTTCGAGTTACCAAAATGATAGTGCTTTCATTACACATAAATGAAGCCAGTATCTATCTTCACCAGACCATCAGTGTTTCATCATATAGTAAACTCTCATTCCTTGTGAGAATGCATTTAGCCGGAAAATAATATTTTAATCCCAGACAATGAAATTAAGCCAGACATATGTGTCCATTCTCGCTGAAAAAAATATTAAACTAGGAAATAGTGTAGAACCTTAGTGATGAAATAAAATGAAATGAATAGGATGAAAAACATTGCAATTATAAATATTATATTCACATATAACAAAACAAGTTACTATACCTATAAAGGTTTAGAGTATATTCCAACTTATGACGTATATTATGGCGTTAAAGAACATTAATGACGTTTTCAATTAACCCTCTTCTTTATGCTTAGGTTTGGTCAGAAGCATTTATCTTTCTACATATTTTCCCTTTTGTTCTTACTTCCTTTTCTTTTCAGTTTTTATTTGCAATTTTTTTATATAGACATTTTTAGAACTTTATCTTTAATCAGTGTTATATAACCTCTAGAATTCTGACGTGCCCTTAGAAGGATTTATCTTCCAAGGTTACATTTTCTTTAATGACTTTTTTTTTCTCACCACCTTTCTGGATAAAGTAACCACTTTATCTTTGTTTCTTGTGTGAAAATTATCCGGGATGTAAAGCTAGAAGTGAATAAAGAAACACTGTATAGATGGCACCTTGTTAACGCGATCTCCTTATAATGATGTAGATAACTAAGTCACTCCAAACAGTATGCCGCCGTTGAGCTAATATCCTGCATCAAATTTTGTGTGTCCTTTTTTTTTTTAAAGATAATACATCACTTTATACATTTAATTATTTCTTCTTAGATTGTTCTTTCCCTTTGGTTTAGACCTTTCCATTATCTTGAATAGTTTTTGTCTGCGCCAAAATGTAAATATTTCTTGTTCCATCCGTGTCACTTTGTATACGTTCCTCTGTGTATGTATTTCATTATACCCTGAGAAAGACACACACGTATATATATATATATATATATATATA
>JAECUM010016995.1:0-14669 GCA_016617855.1 Megalonaias nervosa | reverse complement strand
TTGTTACGAATATGTAATTTAATTACTTGTGTGTTAATTTTAAATTCTTTTTATTTTATTTTTGTATCATTCCATTTCATTGTAATGATTATTTTCACGGGATTTGATATTTTTGAAAGAGATATTATGTTTATATAAAACATAGTATGACTCGCATAAGCACAATTTTAGCATGCCATGGTTTGTCGATTTAGTAAACACTACGCGAAAACGATTGGTTATTGCCAAGGTCATTTTCTGGCATTGTTTACTGCACTGTTTGATGATGAAATAGCCACGCGTTCCATCGTGCGCGCCTGAAATGACGTCTTAGTTCAGTTTAAAAATACTCAGATCCCCGTGAAATAGTCAGTCGTATAATATACCTTCAAGAAGAAGGATATATTTCTATTAGGTGCCGTAAAGAGTTGTATTTTTTACATCTTTGGAGCTCGAGATGTTTTATCATAGATGACAGCTTGTTCAGAAGTTCATCTATTTTTTAGAATATAATAATTTATTCCCTGGAGAACTATACAAGTGATTCCTTTGTATAAAAGTTTTAGGACAAAGACATTCAGTGGAAATTTATTCTAAATTGGAACATTACAAGTTGTGGTTCAACGTGGAACTCTTGACATTCGTATAAAGACTTCACCTGACGTCATCATCCTCCATCTTGGAACGTCATCAAGATTCGAACCTGGATTCAGTTAAAACTATTTAGTGATAGGACTTGTATTTTTTCAGTACTAGGTTAAATGTTTGGATTGTCTTCACAAACTGTTAAGTCCTATTTTCTATTTTCACCTTTCACCGTGTTTTCTAGGGAAATAAATTATTTTTGTTAAAACTTACAAAGCTTGTTGGTTTCACTCTTTTCTTTTGTTACTTTTGAACGAGCCTATACGTAACGAGGAAAATTGGGTGCTGGTCCGGGATATTTGAATTTGGCTAAAATATTTCAGAAAATAGTTTTTTTGAAATTTAAATTCCCCTAGTTTTCAAATCCCAAGTACTATTTTACATTTTGTTTGAAATCTTTAGTGAAAACAACAGGCTTTCATTCACAATGTCATCAAAAGTGGAAACTTTTCTTTCTAGTCCAACTCAGGAGCAGTTGGATAGTCTGAAAAAAGATGAGTTGCTTGAACTTGCCAGAAAGTACGATCTTTCTGAAGCAAAATCTTCCTTAATGAAACAAGAAATTAAAAATATTTTGATTCAATATTTGGTAGAGAAGAATGTTTTTGATAAAAGTGTTTTGGCTTCGGTCAGTAAGTCGGTATCGGACTCTGACATAAAAGTAATGGAATTAAAAATGAAATACAAAATGGAATTGGAGTTAAGGAAGCTCGAGCTTCAGAAAGAGGAAAGAGAGAAAGATAAACAAATGCTTTATGAAAAAGAGGAGAAAGAAAAAAATGCAATTAGACGAGAGAGAGAGAGAGAGAGAGAGAGAGAGAGAGAGAGAGAGAGAGAGAGAGAGAGAGAGAGAGAGAGAGAGAGAGAGAGAGAGAGAGAGAGAGAGAGAGAGAGATAAACAATTACAATTAGAAGAGAAGGAGAGCGAGAGGTGAGGGAGAAAGATAAACAAATACAAATGGAGTTACAGAAAGAATAAATACAATTGGAGTTTCAAAAAGAACAAATGCACGTACAGATGCAAAAGGAGAAAGCTGAAAAGGAATTTCAAATTAAAATGAAAGAATTTGACCTGGCAAGTGAAAAGCATGATTTCACTTCACATACAAATTCAAGTTTTGACATTACAAAAAATGTTAGGTTAGTTCCCCCTTTTAGCGAAAAGCAAGTAGACAAATATTTTGTTTATTTTGAAAAAGTTGCTGAAAATTTGAAATGGCCAAGGGAGCAATGGACTCAATTATTGCAATGTGTACTTTTTGGAAAAGCCCGAGATATATGTGCATCCCTGTCAGTACAACTCAGTTTTGACTATGATTTGGTTAATGAGTGCAGCTTAAGGGGTTATGCATTAGTCCCTGAGGCTTATCGGGAAAAATTCAGAAACTATAAAAAAGAAGCTGGACAACTTATGTTGAATTTGCAAGAGAAAAAGAACAATTATTTGAGAGATGGTGCTTAGCCAAGAAAGTTGAACATGATTATAAAAAATTCAAACAACTTGTGTTACTTGAAGAGTTTAAGAACAGTGTCACTAATGACATTAGGAATCATATCGAAGAGCATGACATTGAAACCTTGGAAAATGCTGCTCTTGCTCCTGATAAGTACTCCTTAACTCATAAAGTTCCTGTTGTAGGCAAATCTTTCACTCAGCAGTCTACTGGTAGAACGGTATTTCAGCCCAATACGACTTCTCCTAAAACTCAATCTGGCACAACTTCTAAAAATCAAGCTTCTGATAAACTTGATTCAAAATCCTTGTGTATTCCTACGAGTACCTATTGCAAGAATAAAGGAGACGTCATTTCTGATTCCTTCAAATTGAAATATAGGCATCAGAATCAAGATAAACCTATCCCAAATGCTCTTATTCCTAAGAGGTCACGGTCACGGTCATGCATTGAAAACAATACATTTGTTGGGTCTCATAAACCCCAGTCTAATTTTATTATGGAGAATTATGAACCATTCATGTCGAAGGGTTCTATATCACTCTTGGATGATTTAGCCAATCCTATCCCTATTAAAATTTTAAGGGATACAGGAGCTTCTCAGAGTCTTTTATTGTCAGGTATTTTGCCTTTTCTGAGAAGTCCTGTTCTAATGAGAGTGTTCTCATTCAGGGAGTAGAGTGCGGCTTTGTTAATGTTCCTCTCCATTGTGTAAATTTGTCATCAGACTTAGTTTCAGGACCTATGACAGTCGTTATAATGTCTACTATACCCGTTGAAGGCATTTATTTGTTAACTGGGCAACGACCTAGCTGGAGATAAGGTTGTGGTTAATCCACTTGTAACCGACAAGCCTTCTTTGGATCAGAAACTTGATCCTATTGAAAAAGAATACCCTGATTTATTCCCAGCTTGTGCAGTTACCAGAGCTATATCAAAGAAAACTCTTGAGAATGATTTTGATAAGGAAAATATTCTTTTTGCTGACACATGTATTGGTCAGGCTTTTGATGAGGTCACTTTTACTTCTAATTTGGATCAATCAAAAGGTATTGATCACAGTGATCCTCTTTTAAATACTCATTCTCTTTCATCTAATCAGGGTGACAAACGACAATCACTTGTCGTCGGACAGGAAAAAGATCCTGAGATCTTCTGTTTGTTTCGGAGGGCCATTAGTGAAACGGAGGACACTGAAGTACCTGTCTGTTATTTCATTAAAAATGGAATTCTTATGAGAAAATGGAGACCTCCCGATGTACCTGCTAATGACGAGTGGTCAGTGAACTGTCAGATTGTAGTTCCAAAATATTACAGACGGGCCTCCCGATGTACCTGCTAATGACGAGTGGTCAGTGAACTATCAAATTGTAGTTCCAAAATATTACAGACGGGAAATACTTAGTTTGGTCCATGAAACTTCTCTGGCTGGTCATTTGGGGATTAAAAAAACTTATCACAAGATCCTGACTCACTTTTATTGGCCAAAAATAAAAAGAGATGTTGTAAATTTTGTAGATCTTGTCATACTTGTCAAATGGTAGGAAAACCCAATCAGAAGATACCTAAGGCTCATCTGCAACCTATTCCTGCATTTGACGAACCAATTAGCAGAATTATGGTAGACTGTGTTGGTCCCTTACCTACGAACAAGTCAGGCAACCAATATTTGTTGACCATTATGTGTGCGTCAACACGATTCCCAGAGGCAATTCCTTTGAGGAATATTAAAATCAAAACCATAGTAAAAGCCTTGATAAAGTTGTTTACTCAATTTGGCCTTCCCAAATTTGTCCAATCTGGTCAAACTTCAAATTTTCTGTCTGGAGTTTTCCAGCTTGTTAAGTTTCAATTTGGCACTCAGCAATTGAAGTCAAAAGTAAAACTATCGTTTTACAAAACTTTACTTGAGAGAATTTTTGAGTCCTGTAATAGAGTTCATTCTCTCTTGCTCATTCTACAAAATTTTCTTCAAATTGGATTTTACGGCCCTAACAAAGTAAAGAAGAAAATGAATGAGTTAAGTTATAATTATAGTACTCTGTTCTAAATAAATTAATGGAGCACCAGTATATTGAAAGAGATAGCCAAGTAAATTATGCAATTAATTTAGTTGTACCTGTCCCACAAACTGAGGATTTAAGTGAAGAAATGCAATCGGATACTGTTGATCTTGGAGCAACAAATCTTCGGAATTCGGAAAGTATGAAAGATCTGGACCAGAAACATTTACATTTACAACAACAAGAAAGGAATGAACTTAAACAGTTATTATTCGAATATGAGCACTTGTTTACAGATATTCCTACAAGAACAAACAAAATTTTTCATGACGTTGAAATTGTAGATTCAAAACCGGTGAAACAACACTCATACAGGATGAACCCTCTCAAACAGGAATACTTGAAAAAGGAAATTCAGTATTTACTAGAGATCGATTTCATAGAACCCAGTAAAAGTGATTGGAGTTTACCATGCATACTTGTTCCGAAACCGGATAAAACTTTCCGTATGTGCACTGATTATAGGAAGGTGAACAGTGTGACAAAAACAGATTCATTTCCATTACCAAGAATCGATGATTGTATTGATAAAACTGGAAATGCCAAGTACGTCACCAAATTTGACCTTCTAAAAGGATTTTGGCAAATTCCACTAACGGGAAGAGCGAGAGAAATTTCGGCATTTGTGACTCCAGACGGACTCTATCAATATAAAGTAATGCCGTTCGGGATGAAGGGTTCCCCAAGTACGTTTCAACGCTTGATGTATATGATTTCCTCTAGTCTAGATAATTGTGATGCTTACATCGATGATGTCATCATCTACAATGACACCTGGAAAGAACATCTAGCCACGATTCGGAAATTCTTTGAAAGACTCACTGATGCAAATTTGACAATCAATTTATCTAAAAGTGAGTTTCGCCGTGCTTGTGTAACTTTTCTAGGTCATATTGTGGGACATGGTCAAGTTAAACCTATAGATGCTAAGGTCAAGGCTATCTCTGATTTTCCTGTGCCTGTCAGTAAAATGCAGCTGATGCGATTTTTGGGTATGGCTGGATACTATCGAAAACTTTTGTTCAATTTTTCTAATATTGCTGAACCTCTGACCAACTTGTTAAGTAAGAAAAACAAGTTTCTTTGGACTGAAAAATGTCAGGATGATTTTGATAGATTAAAAGCCATATTCAAAAGTGCGCCGGTTCTAATAGCTCCAAATTTCAATCAGTCTTTCAAATTATCTGTGAATGCAAGTGATGTTGGGGTTGGAGCAGTATTGATTCAAGAAGATAGAAATGGTATTGATCACCCAGTTTGCTATTTCTCTAAGAAATTAAAAAAGCACCAAGGAAATTACTCAGCAATCGAGAAGGATTGTTTGGCTTTAATATTGGCATTAGAGCATTTTGAAGTTTACATTAGCTCAGCTCCTTCTCCGGTTGTTGTGTATAGTGATCACAACCCCCTTACTTTCATCGACAAGATGAAAAATAAAAATTAAAGATTATTAAGGTGGAGTTTGTTTTTGCAAGAATATAATCTCAACATCAGGCACATCAAAGGAAAAGACAATTTGATTGCAGATGCACTTTACCGTCTATAGAAATATTATTTTCATATACACTTTGTATAATTCATAAGAATTCTTCTTATGTAATTTTCTTTACCTCATGTATAGGTTACATATGGTAAAAAAGAAAGCTTTATTACGTAAATCTTTCTTTTTTCTTTATGGGGGAAAGTGTTACGAATATGTAAGTTAATTACTTGTGTGGTAATTTTAAATTCTTTTTTATTTTAATTTTGTATCATTAGATTTTTTGTAATGATTATTTTCACGGGATCTGATATTTTTGAAAGAGATAGCATGTTTATATAAAACGTAGTATGACCTGCATAAGCACGATTTTAGCATGCCATGGTTTGTCGATTTGGTAAACAAGAAGAAGGGTATATTTCTATTAGGTGCCATAAAGAGTTGTATTTTTACATCTTTGGAGCTCGAGATGTTTTATCATAGATGACAGCTTTTTCAGAAGTTCATCTAATTTTTAGAATATAATAATTTATTCCCTGGAGAACTATACAAGTGATTCCTTTGTATTAAAGTTTTAGGACAAATACATTCAGTGGAAATTTATTCTAAATTGGAACATTACAAGTTGTGATTCAACGTGGAACTCTTGACATTCGTACAAACACTTCACCTGACGTCATCATCCTCCATCTAGGAACCTCGTCGAGATTCAAACTTGGATTCAGTTAAGACTGTTTAGTGATAGGACTTACATATTTTTTCAATTCTAGGATAAATGTTTGGATTATCATCACAAACTGTAAGTCCTGTTTTCTATTTTCACCTTTTCACCGTGTTTTCTAGGGAAATAAATTATTTTTGTTAAAACTTACCGAGGTTGTTGGTTTCACTCTTTTCTTTTGTTACTTTTGAACGAGTCTATACGTAACACTATGTTTCTGATTGATTATTTGTGCGGTTCCCTTTGATAACTATCTGAGTCGGGCCTGGTTTTGTTTATCCAAATGACATGGGTTGAAATGTTGCAGAAACAGCATTTGTACTTGTTGAAATATTTGTCGTAAGTCAGAACTTTTCAGAGATCGGTTAATTAAGCGAAAAATATGGAGTTTTCTGAAACTTGGATGGGCGTGTGTTAAGAATGGACGTTAGATAAACGCGAGTTCTAATTGGGTAAGGAAGCCGTTTTGGGGTGTTTCCTGGGTGAAATCTCGTGTTTTATAAATGAATTACACCGCAAAACCAGGCAGTCCAGTTTTTGCACGAGGTAAATGATCTTGATGGGGGGGGGGGGCGAGGGGTAATGCGAAATTCCCGTTAAGTTTGTTGAAAGTCTTTCAGAGATACGTTACCAGGGGTGTTTGGAGAAGGTTCAGCTAAAGTGAATATAGGGCAAATCTCAACGCTGAAAAGGTACTATGTCGTAATTTCATACAGAATGTTTCTAAATATGAGCATTAAAATAAGCATTTCACTTGATTTTCTTTGAATTATATATGAATCATGTATGGTAATAATTAACCATTACTGGATTTGTAAGATATTTTCTGACGAGGAATTGTTAGTTATCAAGATCATAGCTAAGCAAAGAAGTTAAATTTGTTAGAACTATTTGTTTAACTAAGATGTGAATTATTTTATCATATGAATTGACTAGTATTAACGATTGAGCAGTATGGCGGGTTATACGGTTATTTATTGATCATTGGTGCATGTGTCCGACATTTAGTTCAAGATAGGGATGAATAGTTCACACGTCATTAGGTGATAGCAGACTATGCTAAGATTCTGTCCAGCTGCCAATATAGGAGTGCTGTGATACGGGGAGTCTGAGCAAGCAACATGCTTTGCGGTCATCAGTATTGACAAGCTAGGACAATTATGTCACCTGTCATCCTTTATCCGGCACCATTGCACAGTTGAGGTTAGTATTGGAGCATTGTAATTCGTTGCATCTGGAACATAACACACTTTGCGGTCATTAGTATTGACAAGTTTAGATAATTATGTTAACTGTCATCCTTCATTACAGGGCTGACTTGATGCATCTGATGCTGCGACTCAGTGCACATCATTGTATAACGCGCTTTTCAGTCTTCTGTACTGGCTGAATAACAGAACTTTATAAATTATATGGATGTATATGTTAATTGCATCCAATGATACGTAACTAGAGATGAATTGACCTTAAAAGTAATGGATACAATAATTTTAAATGCAGAATCTTGGAGAGAATAGCATTTAAAAGGAAGTTGGACCAAGACCTGAACGCACAAACTTAAACTTACTCTTGTCTTAACATGGCCCTGCTAGATTAGAAAATGACAATACGTAAATAGACGATTGTCTTAACATGACCTCGCTAGATTAGAAACACTTTATAACAGGTAACAAGACCTTATGAGAGCCCAAGAGAGTCATATTGAGACATAAGCCGAGTATATGAAAGAAGACAAAGATCAAGGGAACATTATAAATCTGCAATTGGAGTTTGATAGATTTAAGGGGGACAGGAATTGTTATCAGATAACGGTTTGGCCTTGAGCGTAACTCTCGGAGAAAAGAGTAAGCCGATCAAGAATATGAAGGTATACCAGTTGAGACTATGACACATGTCAGAGGACAGAATGTGTAAGCAAAAAATGTACAGATAATTTTTAAGTTCTAGACTCAGTCAAACAACGTTTGCAGATATAAAGAGCGATATCAAACCTTGAAATCTATCATTACAGTTCAGTTAAGTGAAAGAGATAAAACATGTGGATTCGGGAGTTAAGAAAACACGTGTTGAATTACAATGAATAATTGTTTAACTCATTTAAGTACAGTACCTCAGCGTAAAGAAATGAAACGCGACGCACGTGTTCACTCGACATGATTTAGAAGAACCAGGTATTTTAATTGAAGATAATGAAAGACATGACTACAGTAGTAATCAGTCCTTCTCAACATAATAGCATGAAAGAATCAACAGCAACAGCGAATGTCTAGTATAAGCATCAGTATCAAGGACAAGAACGAAGCAGATGGTAGCAAGAAAGCTATAAGCCTCAGAAAAGTTTATGTACTTTCCATGAGAGTCGAACATAAATATGAAGGACACCAAAAAGGTGTTCACGAAAGGTTTGTATGAGCCAGAGAATGGCATCATATGTATTCTCATAAAGAAAATTACTAGTGAATTCAGAGAAACGAACAACAGAATATATTCAAACAACAGAATATATTCTGTGACTATGGTTCAGCAAGTTTAGAGTTTGCTATATTTATAGTGCTTATTATTTCTTTTTGCCGGCAAACGTCTGACCGTTTATTTCATCTGATGATATGGACTGTACAGCGCTTAATGTACTGACCAACTTATCGGTACATTATCCATCATTAGTTATTAAACGAAGTGGATATTGCAGTACTGACGGAGCATTGGCCCGCACAGCTGAACTTCTTCGACACCAGACATTGAGATTAAATTTGTCTCACGCTCTTACAGTAGGTAAATATGACAAACTTCGGAGAGAGATTGAGAAACATAGAGATGAGGGGAATTATACCTCTGTGCAGAAGGTCGCGTTGTTTCACTCCTTTGTTGATCTCTGGTAAGTAAATAGTTATAATGATGAGGGCAAGATCGATGAACAAGTACAACTATTTTGTTTTCCAAGCAATTTTGCCATACTTTAATTAACTCGAAGGGTGTTGCTGAAACAATATAATTTAAAATATATATTTGATATGCTTAACCAAAATGGTATTTTCTTAATTGTGAAAGATTAAAACGGCTTAACAGAAATACTTGAAGTGGTGATTTAGAAAAACTCTTGTGCGAAAGTCATCTGGGGTATGTTAACAGTCAATTCCTATGTACAGATCCCTTAGTTTATGTTATGAATATTTCAGATCATCATCCTGTAAGAATGGAGTTGGTTGGGCCAGTTCTATATAAAAGAACAAGGGTTAATGTACATATGATCAAAATTGTAATTGGAAAAAAGTCTTCTACAGGTTAGATAAGGAGGTATAAATAAACCACGAGCAAAAATTTTATAATGCTATTAGAGACGGTGAGGAGGATACATGATAATATTGACATTATTATTCAAGATAAAAAAACACATTGCATAACGCGGCTTCAAAGATTCTGCCCAAAAGAATATGCTTTACCCGCACGCCAATCCATTTTCGAAACTATTACACGTACCAAGGTTTCACACAGAAATGCGTGTGTGTGTGTGTGTGTGTGTGTGTGTGTGTGTGTGTGTGATTTAGATTTTTAACGTAGCTTTAACAATTTTTCAGTCATATCGCTACGATGTCTGCATTGTGCAGTTTATAGTGATGTCTAGCACTGGGGCATCATGCCGCAGACATGTAGCATGATGTCCCACCCAGTCACATTATCCTGACACCAGGCCGACCAGTCCTAACGCTAATGCTTAATGCTGAGCGCCAAGCGAGGCAGCTGTTAGTGCCATTTTTTAAAGTCTTTGGTATGACTCGGCCGGGGTCGAACCCACGACCTCCCGCATCCGAGGCGGACGCTCTAACCACTAGGCCACCGGAGCGGTTACACAGAAATGCAGCAGAAGCGTAGAGAATGAATGACAAATGGCAAACCACAAGGCTGAGAATGAATGACAAATGGCAAGCCACAAGGCTGAGAATGAATGACAAATGGCAAGCCACAAGGTTGAGAATGAATGACAAATGGCAAGCCACAAGGTTGAGAATAAATTAAATATGTAAATTATTAATAAGCAAATATTGTTTTGAAAAGGATTATTACAAGTTCAATGAATGTCCAAATTGGGAATAATTCAGTGAGTTTGAAATTCTAATTTTATAAAAGTGTTTACGCAATGTAAGGTCTAAGCAACATTTTAATTTTGAAATCAAAGTAAACGGTATAATTGCATACGACGTTGAGTCTATTTGAGCATTGGTCCAATCGTTTTGCTTGGTTGTCCGTATATAATACTAGTTATCCCTATGACGAGAATCGCCAGATTGTTTTAATCCAAGTCGCAAAATAAAGCAAGGAAACGTAGTGCCATTTTGAGACATTTGCTGATATAATCCATACTAAAGAAGATATTACTTCGGCGATTAGGTTGCCCAATTAAGACAAGGCATATAGTCAAGGCGAAGTTCATGCAGACCATGCACTTTTAGCGGACACTTCGAGTAATGTGCAGGTACTTGAAAATGTGTTTTATAAGTGTATGAGATCGAAATATTCCCAACCACTTATAAAAGGAGTACTACAAAAAATCCTTTCTAACTGTAGAAATGAGACAACAGTAATCATCGAGATAATATGTAGTTCATTGTTTCAAAACGTCTAGGAAAAAAAAACCATATACAAATAGACTGGTTAGTTTCTCTGAATAGATCTCTTTCCTGAAATCATTACAAGAGTGCTTAAGACGCGTCCGTGGCGGAATAATTGCAGCTATTTTTGTATCAAAAGCGATATGATATTACTTAGAAAAAAGACACTCATGTCTTTGTTACGTTGTTAGATAACGATAAACATTCAGTACCGTGTAGCATTTTGTGCTATTTTACGGTTGCATGGACGGTAAATCAAAAGAAGGACCTGCTGCAGTGTGACAGACTCGTTCTCAAGTTTTACGTTTTATTTTGTTGATGTTTTTTCTTGAGGGGCAGGTGGGTTAATGGTTCGTGATGTGTTATGCACAAAGAGTATTAAAGATTCTCTATTAACCAGGATATAGGTCAGAGACGTACCTTGTGTGCAAGATTCATTGTCAAGACGGTAGGTGATTCGATCACTTAATTGAATTTAGAGCTTGCGTCATATCAGAACTGTAGATCTTCATTTGCCTTTTGTTTTATTAGCAGGCAACCACTATAGTAGCTGGTTCGCATCAGTTAATGCAATATTAGCTTCATGAAATTTCTAAAAATGCTTAAAAGTGGAGATGTAGACATATATGTAGACGGAGAAAATATGCAACCGTTTGTTGTTTTTTTTGGGGGGGGGAGGGTTGGGGGGGGCGGTGTTCTCCATTTCTTTTTCATGAAATCGTAACTTACCGTGTTCAAAATGAAGTAGTATGCCGGCCTACATATATCATACGACATTAAATCAAACTATCTCATAGAAGAAGCATGTGATAAAGGCACAAATCTTTTTTTTTGTTTTTGTTATTGATAACAGAGACGCTGGAATGAATCCATTGGCAAGTTTTGGATCATTTTACCTTCTGTTCTGCACGAATGCGAATTCTGGTCTGGCATCTCATGTGTCAATTATAGAAAAGCGGGAGATACGTCCGATATTGGCAGAGAGACGTATGAAAAGTCTAAAGAAACATTTCATTACAAATGCAACTTGCAGTACTAGTCGACTCTTGTCAGTAGTAGCAAGTATAGGTAAGTTTAAATTATACACTTTCAGACGACTTTTGTTCATGTGAATAGATTTATATCTTTGGGAAAGATTTTCGTTATAATATCAGTGTTAGACAAGCACTGTAAATCAGACGGGTTTGTAGCAGAAACTGATAGAATAGCTAAGAAATAGGGTATCGGAAGTACACTTTTTGAGTTCTCAATTGGGGTCCAGTTCGAAGATTAAAGAATTTAAGGAGTTAGTTAAAGAAGAGATGAAACTATCTGAATTTGGAATTAGTGGATGACTAAATTCACTTATGAAATATTCCGGTCGATTTAAAACCATGTAGCATTTGGTTTCTTGAGGCGTACATTCCAAGAATTATTACGGTCTGTGTCTGAAATAATCAAATTATCTGTCCTGCCTGTTGATGCTAAAAAGATCTGCAAACACTGGGGAAAAGAGGTTGACGACGATAGGGCGAAACATTTAACTTTTAAGTTGTGAAAAGCTACTTGCAGAACACAATAATATCTGTATGAGCGTGATTCACACGTTAGCAGTGAGAGACGGGGATAATTTATTTTATTAGGTAGAAGATATATTGACAGGGACCGTTACTGGAAGCAGAATTCACTGTAAACAGTCAATGATGATGTATGCTATGAACAGTGGGGATACAGCTTTCTTATACAGTGCAACGGATCTCTCTCTCTCTCTCTCTCTCTCTCTCTCTCTCTCTCTCTCTCTCACACACACACACACACACACACACACACACACAACTTTATCTTTAAGAGAAAGTCCTTTTAAATATAAAGTTATCCTTTATCCATGATTGTGAGTGTAAGATCTTTTGCATGTTCTGTTTAGCCCGCCGAACCTAAAATAATGAATGTATATCAAGCACTTAGCTGAAGTATTTCATGTCTGTTTGTACGTTACATCAAGAGGTAGGTGACATTAATTTCCCACACATTTCAGTCATTCTTCATGGACGAGGTCCAGCACGAGTTACGTTTAGATTTAATGCAGGATAATAAACAAAATATATTTGGCGAAAAATAATATAAACAATGTCTTTTGAAGTGATTGGAAACTCAAGCACCACGAGCTCGAGCTCTCTCTCTCTCTCTCTCTCTCTCACGCGAACAGACCATATGAGTGCCCAAATGTAATGAAGAAACTAAAAATGTCAGTCAAAGCCTAAAAATAAAATCCAAGGTACGAAAACTCTATTGTATCGAGTAGTGCAATTTAAATAATGTTTCGACATGAATCAGTTTCAATTGATTTCCAAATACCTCACACTCTGACTCTGATGTAAACGATTAATTTACAATTAGACTCTGGATTTAATAAAATTCTATAACTAGGGTTATTTTAAAAGTTTTATGTTTGTTCACACCCATGTCTTTGTTTGAAAACAAAGTAGAAATTGGTTATGGATGTATGTTCAACGCAAATCTAAGTTAAGCTAAAGTCAACAGTTGGGTAAATCGTCTGTTGGTTAATCTGACTGAAACCTTATTAAAGCCGCAGGATTCACGTTCAAACGTAGAAATAGGACAAAAAGCGACCATGCTTCAACAGTTAAACTCATGATCATATACTTCTTTAGTTAGAATCTGTAACTACTATAAGCTGTCCGACTCGACCGTGTTGTGGTGATTCACACTCTCTAACACTGTTACAGCACCTAGATATGTATACATTCAACGTTCGTGGATAAAGAAATCTAGAATAGTGTGACTTCTTGAACATAAACTAACAACGCATATAAATACAATTCTTTAGAAGGGAGGATGATATAATATATGGATAAATAATATATATGATAACAGTCGTACCATAAGGAATTATATTAAAACCGTGCTCTGTGATTAAAACAGACAACATTTGTTACCTGTATCTAAAAAAGTGTTCAAATACAAATTGCTTAGTTTTTCAATTGGAAGAAAATGTAATCAAATTCCCTAAAGGTGTGCTTACTTTTCTTGAATTTTAGGATGTCAATCCATAAATTACCTGTTGAGACTGCCGAAAGTACAAGAGTTCCACATGAAGAAGGAAAATTTATAAAATGTTAAAATAATGTTTTGTGTGATGAATTCCGAAAACTTTGAGTGCGAATTCTTCAGGCAGGAAATGCTCAATTTGAGTACGAACTATTATTACATACAAATGAATGCTTTGAAATATCAGTCTGTAACTGTTTCAGCCAAGATACCCGCAAAACATGAGACTAAATGTTGCTCTTGTTCTGGCCACCTTCACATCATGACTATATGTTTTTATCTTTCTTTGTTGTGGATCACAAATATTGTCATCGCCTATATCCTTGGGTTCTTCGTGTTCCATCTTTACTTTTTATAGTCCAGGATCACTTTCTCAAACTTGATTTCCAGACAAGTACACGCATGACATCACTTTTACCAGTAAAGGAGAACGGTCGTGCTGCATCGTTTTCTCTAGCAGACCAACATCTAGAATCTCAATAATTCGCAAGTACGTTTCTATTGGTTAACATTTCTCGTGCGATATTGCTCGTGACAAGACAGGATGACTTGCAAATGGAGCAACGTATTTTTGCATTTCCTTCAGGATTACAAGGTCCGAAGGCTCAACACCTACGTTATTTCCTCTCACAATGAATAGTGCTGCTTGCGACCATTAAATCATCAGTCACA